>JAUZSV010258614.1:0-27711 GCA_034780495.1 Parotocinclus cesarpintoi
TTTTATGTACATCTCATCCACACAATCAATCTTGAACTACCACCATGTGTCTAATTGGAAGAAGTAAACAATTCTCCTTTTCCTCTGTGTCACATTATGTATATGTTATCCATTGTTCTAATTATTCAGAAAGCTGAAGTGTTTGTGTGTGTGTGTGTGTGTGTGTGTTTTGTTCTCTACTTGTTCATGTTTTTATGAAATCAGCAGATTCTTGTGACCTTGCCTCTGACACCTCATAAATGCCTCTTGATAAGGCAAGGCTGTATGATAGAGTGTCAGGAGCATTGTCTTGCCATACTGAAATATGGCTAGAGCAAGTGACCCTCTATAACCTCACTCTCTCTTACACACACTCTGGGAAAATCGGAAACAGAACTGGTTCTCCTCTCACATAGTGACTCCTGCGAGAGCTGTTTCTTCTAAAGTGTTGTGTCTGGAGGAAATCATATTGTTTGAGATTGCTTCCTAAGAGAAGAAAAAAGGAAGACTGAAAAAAGTAGACAATGAATGACAGAGAGAGGAAAGGGGAAGAATAAACCACTGGGGCAGACCTAATGGACATATCCATCTAACTGCTGCATTTTAAAAATGTTGTTCCCAACATGTCAACTTTAAACAAGCTTTGTCATCATAAATATATGCTTAATTATTTAAGGAAAATATGAACAAAACTAGTACCGGTATATACCCAGTAAACACTCAATCATGTATTACAAATGCATGATTTGGCTGGCACCTTTATTCAGAGTGATTTACAGTTAATACAATCTTAGAGAAAGTAGAAAAAGTCAGAAACATTTGGGACAGTATGGAAAACACAAAAAACTAAAGATAAAGCTAAAAAGCTAAAAGATAAAAAACATAGATAGAAATAGATAGATTTAACCTATGTATGTTTTTAAAATGTATGTTTTTAAAAGATAAAAAACATAGTGTTCCTTAGATTTCCTTGCATTTTCTTTCATTGCAGACTTTGTACAGCTGAGATATATATTAAAAATTTTGAAACATTTTAAAAACTGCATGACTGATAAAACAGGTAAATGTATTGCCTTATATTGCAAGTGTTTCATTTGGTTTCATTCAACATAAGGCAATGCTAAATATTTGGCATAAGGAAAGTTAAGGGGTGATTTTACCCTATTTGACATGTTGTTTATCTTGCCTATTAAATCTCAAGTGAATTTACAGTAGCAAAACACATGAATCTGTTTTCTTTAAAATATGTTTAGTATAAGTACAGCACCTGTGTTGTGTCTCCTGTAAGCTCATATTTTCCAGATACATTACTGTTCCATGATATGTCGAATGCACCTTGCTATACCACCTGCACAGACTGGAGCAGAAAACATTAGATTAGGATTAGAAACATTTTAAGCTTTGTGCATTAACGGTGGCCTATCCTCTCTTTTATAGACACATACACTAAAGCTGCATTCAGCTTACAGGGCTTGACAAGTGGAGATAAATAGTTACAAATTGTGTGCAGCGCTCAGGAAGTCAGACCAACTGTGTATGTCCATGCATTACAGCATGTACGACAAGGCATGTATATCAAGGACATTATGTTTACATACTCAATAATAGTCCCTGCCTAAGTCCAAATGGTACATGACATGTGACTTCATGTGGTGCATTATTTAAATCTTGGTGAACAAATGCAACACAGTTTTTCTGTGTACAGTTTAAAGCCTGAACTATGTAGTATCAGTGCCACCTGCAGAACAAATTGATTTGCACAGAGTATGAAACAATAAATGGAAATTAACATTATGTACAACTTTACAATATATCAAATCATCCTTATCCACACAATGTCATTTTCTTTTTTCTCTAACAGTCAGAGAAATCATTGGTATAGACCGAGGAGCCATGGGGGACTGGAGCCTCCTTGGGAACTTTCTGGAGGAGGTACAGGAGCATTCCACAGCAGTGGGGAAGGTGTGGCTTACTATACTCTTCATCTTCCGCATTCTGGTGCTGGGCACAGCAGCTGAGTCATCTTGGGGTGATGAACAGTCTGACTTTATGTGTGACACTAAGCAGCCTGGTTGCACTAATGTCTGCTATGACCAAGCCTTTCCCATTGCCCACATTCGCTATTGGGTATTGCAAATTGTCTTTGTTTCCACACCCTCATTAATCTACATGGGCCATGCCATGCACACTGTGCGCATGGAGGAGAAACGCAGACAGCGGGAGCAGGGGGAACATGAGGCACACAAAAGACAAGCACAAGCAGAAGTTGCTGAGAAGGAGTATATTGAGCAGAAGGAGAAGGTGTATGAAAGCCCAGCAAGGATTCACTTAAAGGGAGCATTGCTACAGACGTATGTGTTGAGTATCTTGATACGCCTGGTTATGGAAGTGGTTTTTATTGTTATTCAGTACATGATATATGGGATCTTTTTGGAGGCTATGTATCACTGCAACTCTTTGCCATGTCCCAACCCAGTCAATTGCTACATGTCACGGCCAACAGAGAAGAACGTCTTCATTGTGTTCATGCTAGTGGTAGCGGCTGTGTCTCTGCTTCTTAGTGTTCTTGAGCTCTACCACCTTGGTTGGAAGCAATGCAAAGGCTATTTAAAAAAGTATGTAGAGAATCGTGGATCCAACAGTAATATCAACAGCAAAAATTGCAAAGCTGTTTCCATACCGATGGCAGCCATGACAACTGATGGGTTGGACGTACGAGGTGCTCCCAATTTCCGTGATTCTAACACTTGCACCCCACCTCCAGATTTCAATCAGTGCTTAGCATCATGAAGAGAGCAAACATCACATCCGCAGCATCAACACCATCATCTTCATCATATCCATTCGAATTACCAGCCCTTCACCAATCATTTGGCCCATCAGCAAAACTCAGCCAATCTGTCCACTGAGCGCCACTGCCGCCACAGTCAAGACAATTTGGAGGTGAGCGAGGACTTCCTCAGAACGAGTTATGAGCATTCACTAGGTGTTGCTCCCTGTGGTCTCAGCCCTGCTGAAGGATCACCTAGTGCTCCATCCACACCAGCATCTAATGGTACCTTAATCAGGGACAAACCCCGTCTTAGTAAAACCAGCAGCACTAGCACCAACAGAGTTCGCCCAGATCTGGCAGTGTGACCCAGATTGGTAGATAGCAAGATCCCACTTTGTATACATGTACTACCAATGGAAATAAGAACTAAATAAGAATAAGATACGTAGCAAGGGAAAGAGAGGGGGGCGTCTGTATCAGAGTACCAATTTTGGTTTAATTGAAACTGTGATGTTGTGTTCATAAAATGATAGTCTTGTGAAAGGTATATAGACGTAAACTAAGGCACTAATGAACGGCCAAATCAGAAAAAGCTTGAAAAGTCTGAAAAAGCCACTATAAAATGGCAGTCTTTCTTACACTGGCTTTGACTATAGATTGCAGACATTATAAACCTGTGATTTTTTTTTATGTTTTTGTCTGGTTAACTTCATTTAATTTGCTTATAAATATCCATTTCTGCATTTCAGGCTTGCAACACATTCCAAAATAAGTTGGAGTGGAATGTAAAAAACTAAATGTATGATGTAATTTTAAAGTGATAACAGTAAGTGATTATAACCATAATTGTTTGGTACCAATTTGGTATCCACAGAAGGCTGATGGGCAGAGAATCGAGTGAAATGGTAAAACTGGACGAGATGTGCAGATTTCTTCCGCTACAGTGCGTAATATCATTAAGGCCAGACTTTTTTATTGCTTGTTTCACGGATCCCCCGACGATTATATTTGAAGAATACAAATATATATATATTTTTTATGGTATTTAGTGGATCCGCCGCAGTACTAATGGTTGAAAAAAATAAATAAATATATATTTATTTTTTAGCTTTTTCCGCCCTCCGGTGGAGAGCCAACAGTATTGTTCTGTACATTATTTTTTTTCCTCAGATTCACAATGTAATTGTAGATTAAAGACATTTTTGTTTTAAATAAATGTGAATTTTTATTTCTTCCTCCTTCCTTGTATTGATTCCACATAGTCCTTGAGAAATTGAAAAGTGCTGAAACAGTAAAGATTTAATTTTATTATTTTTTCCTTCCTCCTCAGTAGATTCTTAAGTAGGGACATCCGAGGAACAAGCAATTAAAAAAGTCTGGCCTAAACAATTTAAGGTAGGATTGCAGTACTGACCTGTCTCTAATAAAGAAAGTGCAGAGAATTTAGATAAAAATGGAACAATGACATTCCCGTACTCTTACACATCTTAAGACTTGTTTGCAGGATGAATGGGACAAAATAACACTCTTTTAAGTGTGGTGAAATGCTTTACTGTCCCAACTTTTTTGGAATGTGCTGCAGACCTGAAATGAAGGAATGCTTATATTAACAAATTAAGTGACGGGGACTGCTCGGTGGGTAACCGCAGTCTGGGTCCTTTCTGTGTGGATTCTGCATGTCCTTCCCGTGTCTGCATGGGTGTACGTCCTCCCACAGACATGTGTGTTAGGTTATTTGGTGGCCCTTAGTGAGTGTGTGTGTGTGTGTGTGTGTGCCCTACAATGGATTACTGTACCATTTAGGGTTGGGCACCGGCTGGCCCATGACCCCGTGTGGATTAAGTAAAAATAATGAATTAAATTATGTTGAACAGACAAAACATTAACAATCTCAAGTTCAATACTGCCTGTAATAAAATTAAAGTAAAATTAATTAAACTGTGGGTGTTATACAATTGGGGGTTGTACCTTATTTTAATGCTTAAAAGATAAAGCTCAGCAGTTCATCAGACCCTGGGTTGGGGCTTAAAATATAAATATCAGGTTGTTCAGTTACAGAACCCTGCAATAGATTGGTGCCATGTGCTGACTGTACCTCTTTCTGAGCCCAGTGAATTCCAGGATAGGGTCCAAAACTCCCAGATCCTCACTTTAAATAAACAAAGGTAAGACAGCAAAACTGGCCTAAGGCTAGAATAAAAGAATATAAAATGTGTGACGTAACAAAAAAGTCACTCGCGAGGCTTGATAATGATTTTAGCTCTGGACCCAAAGACACTAAAGTGTTAATTGAGCTGAACATGTACCTGCCTATCTCACGTTAATATGCCACAGGGTGGCGCTCTTGCTCCAAACAAAGTGAAAGAGACTTGAGCATACCCTAGTTTATGACCCCAAGTTAGACTGAGCTTAGATGCTACAAATAACAGGGTGTGTACTCCAGGACGGAAGAACATATATTTGTGAGAGGTCAAGAAAAGGGAGTTTGAGGTTCGTCTGTCTGTTGTTAAAAGTTAGGTACATATTATTTTCCAGAACAGAGTTTATGAGATATGGAATTTTAATTATGGACTTTTCCTAAGTGTAGCTGCAAAAATCCCTAAAACAAGTGTTGTATAATTGGCCTGTGTTCACAATCATCATGCTAGCCTGCCAGATGTTAGGAGCATTGTGTGTACACACTTGTCTGAACTTATTAAAGCCCTGGTGGACATGTGGACATGCCAGTGTCAGTAACGATGTTGTACCCAGCTAATTAACAGATTAAATTAAAGACAGAACATTGTTAACATGGATTAGTAGGACAGGCTAATTAGCCCTGTTGGCAAGATGACCTAAGTCCTGACCTTAAGCAAGCCTACACATAGACAGACTTAGAATGATGGCAAGAATGGAAAATAGGCAGTAGAATGATAAGCACTGTCATATTTTAGACAAATGGCATAAACATAGGAAGCTGTTTTCAAGTGTTATTGCTAGTATGTAACTAGTTTTACAACACTTGTTAATTTGGCTTGTCAAAGCCAAAATGTTGTTCTTTGTTTCCTCCAATTGTCCTTCAAATTGTGTTATTTTGCAGAATATTTTTTGGTACACATTTTTCTTCTAAGCATACAAGGTGAATAGTGTGTGTGAGATTTTCTAATGCACTAAAATGTGCAATTTCTCATAAAAAACTTTGTTTAAAGAGTGTTTTTTTAAGGAAATTAATAAAGGAAATTAATTTAAGGAAATAAATAAAGGAAAGTTCGGGGGTGATGTCACAATGTTGAGTTAGAGTTGATACCACTTTCGTTTTTATATTACATTGCTCACTGCTTAAATAAGGGGGTATTTAATTAGGGGATATTTTAATTTTAAAATATCTCCAAATTTTGTGAGCAGTATATATTACAACCTTAAACATTATATCCCATTTTAGTCATTGGTAGTATTGGTACCCCATCACAATTAGCTATTACACTCTAGTACCACTTTACAATGTAAAATACAGTAATTCTTATTTTTGTATATTTAATAAAACTTGAAACACTAGCATTTTTTAAAGAATCACTTTTCTGTAAGTAGGTGTTACAAAGTTTGCTCCTACAAGCCCTCTGTCCTTCAGACTTGACGTAATGCTTGATTGTCTATGTTATTATTACATTCCCTGTTCAGACCCAAGTTATGTTTCCAAAACCAGCTCAGTGAAGAAAGACCACTGGCTGCCACTGGGACCATCTGAGACCACTGGCAAGAGAGGGTTTTGGTTGATGTGAAAGACCCATGAAAGATTTACACAGTTTCAAAAAACTGACTTTCATAATCACATGTTACCCCTGTTTACTGTTCAGGTAAATAAAATCCCTGGCATGCACTGAGCACGGTTCCACCTCATTAGAGAACCGGTGTAATCGTTTTTGTTTTGTACTTCTGCTGACTCCTGGGGGACATGTCTGGAAAAAGGTTTTGCCAGGAACTACTTTTAGTGTGATGAAAACAGCAGACTGGAATCTCCACATAGCAGTTATACCAGTCTAAGCAAGATGAGATCCCAGGTCCTTTGGTCTGGCAACAAACAGCGTGTGGTGCAGTTTTGGGGAATAAGGCTTTGCCAATGCAGTCTGCTCTACAGCCAGGTGTGGTTAAAACTTAGGATGGGTGATGATCTATTTCCCTTCACACATAACTGGAAGAAATTGAGACAGGAAGGGAATTTCATTCTGCAAATTACATGTATATGGCGAACTTTGTCCTTTAGGGATATCGTCAAACCCATGACCTGTCATAGGGAACCAAGAACAAGTGAAATGTTGGGCCATGATGGATCACATATGCTTTATAGATTGTTTCTTTTGTTACAGATATGATTCTTCATTGTCACCATTACAGAATGCTATGAGTTATCAATAAAGTATCAGGTCATCTGGGATTAATTATTATATCACAGTTACAACTGGGCATAATACTGGGTAAAGATTAATGCTGTGAGGACTAGCATTCTCTTTTCCAGCTCTGTAATGACTAAGCATGTGATGAACCTATTCATGGCTGACTTGCTTCAGCATTAAGGCCATCAATGCGCCATAAAGATCTACAGCTTTTTTATGGCTCCTCAAATTACAGATTATTGAACAAAATACTCACACTTCCTGCCTTTAAAGTGTGTCATTAGGAGAACTTCTTTACCAGTGCAGAATCCCATTGATGAGGTTTTACTGGGATGTGGTTTAAAATTTACAGTGTGTGTAATAACTTTCTGGGTTGGAGAGTGCTGTTGGCCGTGTTTCTTTCTCTGTAACCTAGCAAACCTTCTGTGCTTGCTAATGACACATGATCCACAGCTTTGCGAATAAAACCCCATGAGTGAATGCTTTTGGAGTTTACTTTGAGCAGATTTGGGAAACTGCATGGTTTTAATCACTTCCTATCCTATTCTTACCTCTAAGTTTGTACCCTAAGACAGACTTTTCTTGTTCTTCATCCACACGTCTGTCTCCCTCCTCCCTCTTATGGGGTGTTCAATGTGTCCCCATTGTGTGGAGTAGTGTTCTCAGTAAGTACTTTTCTGGAAGGACTGTTTCTCACTCCAGATGAGACCCAGAGACCTGGCTCAAACCCTGCAGTCCAGCCCGAGAGTTCTACTTAATCACCCAGCGTGATGACATAGTTACAGGCCACTGCACTTTACTGCATAAATCAGCTATGATCTGAAAATAAAGGGAGGACAGGAGGGGAGAAAAAAGAGAAAGAGACGTACATATCAATAAAAGTGCTTGTCTGGCTTACATTCAAGGTATCTTGACCAGCTTAACGTAAGACTAGATATTAAACTAGATATATAATTGTTTTTATATTTAATGATACCATGCCATTTAGAATTATTCTTGGTGTTTATGTTAGAATACAACCAGAAAATATTTATATGCAATATCAAAAACTGACTCCCCCCAGAAGAAGCTGCTATAGGCTACAGTGGCAAGTAGTGTAACCTCACGTTACATGTGACCTTAGCCTAATTAAAAATTTTGGATAATTTGTTGTTTTTTTTAAAAGCAAATTTCCTTTACATTTTCCCAAAATGTCTATACCTTATCAGATCTTTCTGTTCTGTTGGGAAATTTGGTCCTTACATGATATAAAAACTTGGTCCATTCCCCCGTACACACACAAATATGTTTGTCTTCCTCTCTTAGGGCTAGTTATGCGTCCATCTGGTGTAGAAAGTAGCTTAGTGATCTTTTGGTTAGATTTTTACAATACCTGTGAGATTTGACAGATTAGTCACAGCCCTGCATCTCTATCCATATACCAGCATTGCTCATTTCATTTTTTAAATTAACTGTAATATTGTCCATAAATCAATAAATCTCAGTGAATACATGTAGTGATTATGTTTTACAACTGCTCTACAATCCAGTAGACTGTCATATAAACATCCTGTTATAAATTACATGGCCAATTCAGACATTTCAGACAGAAAGATTCTAAAGCCTGGGAGCAATTTTGTATAATGCAGTGGGAGTGCTGGGCTCCTTAACCTTTCCTTTTGTCAGAACTCAGCATGGCTAATTACTCTGCACTAATTAAGATGAAACTGGGAAACTGGTAATTAGAGAACTACTATAAGTTAGAGAACTGCCTGTAAGGTCACAAACAAGTGAAAAAAGTGAACGATTTGCTTTTAGGCAAAAAAGGTACCTGGCATGAACCAATGAATCAGTAAAAGAAACATTTTGGAATAAAATTTGTCGGATTTGCAACAGCATGAGGTGTGGTATTTGTACATCATTAAAAAAAAGAAACAGATAATCAAATAAGACAAATAATCATTCAGGGTTTCAGATGCATGGATAACTGAGGAAGCTCAATGTTTTCTTATTACTGTCTCAATCAACATGACGGTCAGCTGTTTTTTTTTGGTTAAACACATAAAAAGCCAGGAACAGTTTATGGTACAGTTTTGTCTCCCACAAAAATTCCAATTCCAAATCTGGAATGGATGAACATGACAGAAAAGGTGGAGCAATTATTGTAGTGTGCATGTCTAAGGCAGAGCAGGCATTGTATTGCATGCAGTTATTTGTTGAACTTGATTTAAATTCGTTGGGCATGCAGTGTGAAAGTCAGGTGGTGCATTTTTGGAACCCCGTGATGGACTGGTGCCCTGTCCAGAGAATACCTCTGCCTGTGCCTGGTAAATTGTGGGTTAGGTTCCGGACATGACCTTGATCAGGAAAAATTGGTGTAAAACAGGATGCTTGGATAAACACTATGGGTACCCTGCCTCAAATCCAGAATCCAGCTGACAGTCGTATTCAGTATGGCTGCCTATATGGGTGTCTAATAGGAAGCACATGGGCAATCAAGCGTAATGGTAAAACCAGCAGCATGATTTTGACGCGCAAGATTTCAGCATTGGGGAGTAGGGAAGCTGTCCAGGTGTGAGTGACTGTTTCTCACAACACCCCCATGACCTGCTATTACTGTCTGATTTAGTCTTTGCACGAAAGCTTACTTATTTGGCCAAGACGAAGATATTATTTGTGAAGAAAAGAGAACCAAAGAAAGTAGAAGTGAAGAGCGTAGAAGAGAAATGTGTGACTGGTGGTATAACATAATGGGCTCACTCATAAGGGGAAGTTGACCTTAATAGGCGCTGTCACGTTTAATAAATACACCATTTAATTCTACACCCAAAAGCCATGATCTAATTCTACCCTGCCGGAGTGCACAGCCAAAGTTCAAACTACAATGGTTTATAAAGCAACTGCAAAAGCACTTATACCATATGAAACAGGTACACACACACACACACACACACACACACGCACACACACACACACACACACACACACACACACACACACACACACATACATACAATCAACATTGTAGACCAAACCATATTCATCACAAAAACAGCGACTACACTTGCTTTCTAACCAAAAGACGACAAATGCATGATATGATTGAGCAAACCGTAGTTTGTGACTTGATCCTTAAAAAGCTAGTTAATATAGTTCATGAATCGTATAATTAAATTATTATTTGTATTAAGGTCTAGAAACACTGAAAACCTACTAAGTGATTCCTGTAAAACTGGACTTAAAGGATGAAACAAAGCTTATCCAGTTATCATGTAAACATCAGTAATGTCATGACCTCTGAGTTTTAAAACATTTTAAACTATTTGTGTGCATTGTCTCGTAAACAGGGCCGAAATAAAAACCAGCACGATGAGTGTGTGTTGAAATAAAGCTATACAAAAGGACACTGAATATAATAACGCCAAAATAGCTAATTAGCGCTAAATGCTAATCGCTGTTTAGCAATAAATGCTAATCGCTAATTAGCCACTGAGCTAGATTGCATTGGCATACGGACAGTTTTGTTCAGTTTTTAATGTTTAATACATGCTGCCAATTATTCAGGAACAAGGATAGTCATTTAAAGTATTTACATTTAAAGTGCTTATGCCTTTGCTATAAGTGCACACTTTATATGAAGCATTTTGTTGTAACACAAACTGCCTAACGTTTGGGACACAGCCAAGTGTTTGATGTGTTCCTTTTTGCTTCCAGTGCTTTTATCGTGTGTACTTAGCATTATTTGTTTATTACAGCCTGCTGTTTTAGTTGTACAGAATATTGTGTGTATGCTTTGTGGAAGCGACAACGAGTTTTACACGTATTTGAGTCCAGAGGCACAGCTATAAAACACAGAGTGATGCTAATTACAGTTTGGGTGGTCCAGCACTCATAGAGGGAAAGTGAAATAATAATATAGAGAACATAATGATTTAAAGTTTATTGTACAGATTATGAACATCCGAGACACATTTCGTGTTCTATAAAGTGTATTTGTTGTGATCAGTGGGGACTCAGACATACGATAAAGTTATTAAGACAACTTGTGAGCCCTACGTTATATGTTAGTGATCAATTATTCAGATAAAGCAGAACGATGATCTCCCGGATAACAATATAGAAGCGAGGCTGTGTTTTTGAGCTATTTCTTTTAACCCCACAGTGCTGGGCTAGGGTGTTAGATTGTAACGCCACCCGAGCTACTCCTCTTTTGTTTAATACTTAATAATTAAGAAGATATAGGTGTGAAATATTAGAAAGGTGATAATATTATGCTGACATCATTAAAGGGAGGTAGGGTTACTGTATACAGGAGCAAGGCTTGGAATCTCAGGTTGTAAATACAGGACCGTAGGAGCAGAAGTTCTTGGACATGTCTGAATGTTTCCCTGTGCCTCAGGACTGTGGACTTTGACACTGTGACCCAAAAAAGTCACTGAGCATCAGTAAATTATATTTATTTTCTACGTGCACAGACACAGCCTCGAAATACGACCTGCTGGTGACTCTTTTTCAAACCAAATCCCATTAGTCACGACGACATAAAAGATATCTGGCATCGTTCATTTGTACGTTCATTCATTTTTCATATGCAATTCAAATCAGGGTCCGGGAAGCTAAGGACCTGGACATGGCTCACACGTGCACACACACTTTGCTTTGAATCCATGTGGGGACATTTTGTAAGAGGGGTTAGTATTTTGGTATTTATGAGTCTCTTTACTTACGCCTTTAGGGTTAAAAACGCCAACAAGCTAAAGAAATAGCCAGAGTGTAAGAGACGCAAATTCATCACATTCCTCCAGCTCAGCACTGCCTGTAGTAACATTCTGAAATTCACAGCTGGACAGATGTGATGGGCGCCTGCTCCTTACCTATGATTAGCAGACAGCAATGGAGATATTTATGTACCTGTATTTGGAGAAGTATTTTCACTAAAGCTTTATTCCTATTGTAGATTAAAATTTCTTTGATCTACTGTATATAAAGAACAACAGACATTATGTTTGTCTTATTATTACACTTTATTAAGCGAAGTAAAACCCTGAAGGCTTTGCTATCCCCTTTCTTCAGACTGGCTTCAACATGTTCCGTATCCTATTCTAAAATCCTGCATGAGTGTAAATATAGAGTAGAACCCATATCTCTCCACACATCCTTTAGGCTCCAGATTCTCAAATTATTATTGTGTGAGACCTCATGCCCTGTCCTGCTCTCCAAACCCAGGAAATGCAGGCCACCTCAGGACATTAGGCTTATACAATATAAAAGTCTCGTGAGAATCTCTCAGGCTCCTGCTCCTTTTAGCCACACTGCTGTCCCTGCATTCTTCAGTGGATTAGTGAAAGTGGGGTGAGAATGCGATTACAAGGTGTTTGAGACAAGGTCTGCTACCGCTCATCACACATGGAAGTAAGAGAGCTGTTCCAAATGAATGGTTTGGGTTTGCTCAGGAAATGTTGGGATCCTTAAGTCACCAGCTTGGGACGCAATGCAAAGTCCTCATGTGGTGGCACATTTAAGTTCGTTATCCTTCACCCAGAAAGCCAGGTCTTAGTCTTTTAATGAAACCCGAATCCAGTTCCGGTTAAGCGGGTTTGATTGCAGAAGGTTTGAGGGATCTCTGGTCTGAGTGAATTACAGCTCGCTTTGTCGTGTCGTGTCGTGTTGTGTTATGTATTGTGATGTTGTGGTTGTGGTGCTCGCTGCGGTTCTGTTTAATCCTGCTGTGTGTATACGCCGTGAATGCGAGCGCGACACGTCGCGTGGTTAAGCGATACGGCGCAGAAACGAATGACCTTCAGACGTGGAGTCGACGCAGATGTGATGTGTTCATTCACTCCGAGTGTTCGAGTGCGTAATGTTTTCCAGCTGTTCTCCTCCAGCTTCGTGTAACGCTCGCCTTTGGTTAGCTTTAGCGGTTTCTCCTGTGGGAACGCCGAACACGACCGCGAGCGAGGCGAGTTCTGGCTAAAAACACTAAACCCAGTGATGCTTTCGTACGCTTTAAGTCACGGCGCCGATTCTTTCTTCTTTAAAAAAAAAGCTTCTTTTTTAATTTTGCATTCTTCCTGAGCCGAGTTCAACGTGCAGAGGATGAGGAGAAGACTCGGGTCAAAACAAACAGCGGTCCAAGAAGACCCAGTGATGGGTTATGACCCTGCTTATCTTGGTAAGGGTCACAGGAGTTTGGACGTCTTCTCAAAAATCAACCTTCGGATATTGTGCTCTGGGTAATCCGCTCCGTGTTGATGAATTTTAATGAATCGTGTTCTTTATAAAAAGGACTGATGATATGAACATTCAGGGAACTGCTGCTCAAAATCGAGCTGGGTTTGATTCCAAGAATGTGATCGATGGACAGATGATGGATGGTAGGTTTGTCCAAAAATCACCAAGCCTGAGCCAAGACGTTACTTGGAACAGAAAATGAAACTGAAATGAGAGCCGAGTGTAGAACTGTACGGTTAATAGGGGGGATCAAATTTACAGGAATTCAGGAGGAGCCCTTACGTAAGAAAGTAAGTAAGTAAGAAAGTAAGAAAGAAAGAGGCAAAAACTATTGCAGGAACTAAAGTCCCTCCTCCGAGCAGTGTCTCAACACATCTGGAGACTCCTGATTGGATGTTCTGGGGTTCTTGCTCGTCCCCGCTAACTTGAGAGTGAGAGTTTAACGTTACGAGAGTTAAAGAAGAAAGGTTTCCTTTGTTTTCCAGATACCCCCCCCCCCTCCTCCTCCCCACCCCTCGCTCCGACCGCAGGGCCCTCTGGGACGTAACTCAGTACAAACCAAACACAGCTCTCCTGCATCACTCTGATCCGGACTGAACCCCACACAGAACCACCAGAGGGGGAAGAAAAATGATTTCGGGATCACCAAGTGTTTTTCATTAGTGCTACCTCCAAAAAAAGGGGCCGGGAATCCAAAATACTCCCCTATAAACTCATGCCCATTAAGATGGTTCGCTTTGGTTGTTTGTCCCGCTGGATGATCAAACCACCACACGGCTGGAGAAGTAGGTTTTTATTTCAGATCTAATGGTACTTGATGGAGGCACCACCACCACCGTGCTTACAGGTGGATAAGAGTATTTTGAACAGGACAGTAGATTGTGCTTGTGCTTCCATTTCTGTGTTTGCAAGTAAAAGAAAGTGCTCGGTGACCCCACTAATCCCAGTCAAGGCTGCACTGGGGTCTGGTTTCTATCCCGAAATTGCCATCTGCACCTCCTGACCTATCTGCTGCACTGCTTCCAGTAACTGTCTGTTAGCTACAGGTTAAATTAACCTTTTAATAATCGTATTTTTAGGATCTCCTAAGATCTTTACTCGCTCGTTACTACGGGTGCTAATACTTTTGGATGTGACGGCATGTAAGTAATGGAACAAAAACACTTTTGCAGTCCTTTTCATCGCGCTCTAGTTAAGCGGTGGAAATCTGGAGCGTGACCGCGGGCCCTTAACGCGTTTCTCTTTTCTTTTCTTTTTTTTTAGCCTGTCAGTCATAGCGAGAAATTTTAACCACAGAAAAAAACATCTCGGTGCCCCGCGTTTGGACCCAAATACCTCCTGAGCGACCGTGCAGACAGAAGCAGCGCCAAAGTCCTTCTCTTGCACTTCATGACCTCTCCAGCTCTAACGTTAAACCCAAACACTGAACCCTTAAGAAGGTTCTGCCAGGATTTGTTCACGTCCAAAATGGGAAGGAACCTGCAAACGTCAAATCAGGCTCTAAAACCAGCTTTAAAATGAAACTTAAAACTTAAAAAAGATTTTGAGGTGAATTGAGTTTAGGATTAACCTCAGAACAAGAGACGAGTATCTGCTGAGGTTTAGATAAACGAAACCTTCACTCAGTCGATTTAATCCTGATCCTGTCTGCTTTTAGTCTTTTAAAAACACACACACACACACACACACACACACACACACACACACACACACACACTTTTAAAGGTTTGACATAAAGCAGCTGTCCCGTTTAAAAAGTACAGTTAAAAGTAACCCTTTCTATAAATATAAAGCGCCATTAAGCATCACACGTTATGACAGCATACTTTAATCTTCCACTAAAATCAATAACTTAAAAATTAAATCACTGTTACGTTGCAAGCAGTAAATATTTATTAAGTAAGTATTTTTAAGATCATTCTCAGATAAACGTCCTGGATGTACGTCATGTCGAAATGAGAGCCACTCTAAAGTTTGTGGTGCAAAATTCAAGTTTTGTTTTTGTCGTTTTGTCCAACGTTAAACGTTTACTTTTGCGGTCAAAACACCTCAAATAAAAAAAACAACAACAAAAGAACGGGCTTCAGTTCTGCTGCTTATTTTTTTGTGATCGCAGCAAAAATGTAAACGAGAAATTTCCACGTGCAGTACGTCAAGAGATAAATAAATATCCTCCGGCCAAATAACGTGATCCAAATAAAGCCCTGTCAGGCAGAACAAAAGGTGGACTGAAATAAATCGTTTAAGCAGCGAGACTATCGGGGGGGCATCGAATATTTCCCCTGCAGCCGTCTAAAAATAAGAGGTCTGACTTTCATCAGCGGCCCACGCTTATCTGCTTTTATCAGTTATTATGGTCTGTGAGCCAGGCGCACACACACACACACACACACACACACACACACACACACACACACACATATATATATATATATACACTCGCTGAGGCCCTGTGCAGTCTCTGATCAGTTCCAGATGGGACGTGCTGCTGCTTTGTAAAAACATTTTCCACTGGGGCTCCGACCCGATATTACTGAATGGACAAGAAAGGAGAACTGATCTTATCCCACGATTTATTAACAGGTTCCTCTGAAGAACCTCCTGAAGAATAGAGGATATGGCGCCCACACGGCTCTGAAGTGAGGAAGCCTAGTGCATCCGTCTGGACCCATGGAGTTTGAAGGATCTCAGGGGGTTCTTGGAAGATCTAAAACTCCAACAGGTTACGTTCTTTGGTTCCTCTGAGGTACAGAATTTGGGGCTTCAGCAAACTCAGCACTCAGCTTTGTAAATCCAGGGTCTGGGCTGTGTTTTTCTTTACACCTTAACGAGATCCCTCGTAGATAACGATGGCTTTCCGTTTCGTCGACAGAGGGATGATCTCTCTCTGTTCTTCTCATTACGGGCCCCACAGTGCCAATTTGGCAGCGCCGGGACCTGAATGCTAGATTTTCTGCTCAGTAGTGCAGTACCTTCCTCACTTGCGTCAGCACGGTCCATAAAACGAGAATGAAGAGCAAAACTTAGAAGGTCCTCTCACTTATAAACCTAACGAAGCTCCTCCACTGTGTTTCACAGAGTGTATAAGATCAGGGATCTTGAGATTCATCCCAGCGTTTTTGGAGAGCTGGGGTCTTGGGTTTCATTTCTCCTTCCCCAGAGCCTTTCTGAAACCTTGAGAGAGGACCAGACTCCGACTGAGACCTGCTTTTATTTTTGTTTACCTAAAGCTGAGGGATGATTTAGGGATTTTGAGAAATCACCAAACAAAAGAGGGAGAAGTCGAGGTTTTTTTTCCCCTCTGCTGTAACGTTTCCAGTCTCTGAGCTCTTGTGAAATATCTCAGGAGGACCAGACTCTGACGTCTTTACACTCTCTCACATCCTGTTCCAGCCTGGCTTATAGATGCGTGTGGACAACGTGCTCGTTTCTTCTTAGGATGTAAGATGATCAGAGCGCACGAGGACGAATTAAATCAGATCTCCAGGTTGAAGTTTCAGAACCGTTCTGCAGCTGCCGTCTGCTCAGAAGCTGAAACGGTAGTGTGAGGAGAATTCAATCTCAGGAAAGAATCCCGTAAATCACACCAACATCTGGTTTGTACGAGCGGAAACCGGCGCTCTAAAAGGAGGGTTCGTTCTTCATAGGTGTGGGCGGAGCTACCCACTTTATGGTTATTACACATCCTGAACTCTTTAGCCATAAAACAGAACGTTAGAGGAGCAGTCAAAGCTCCCCCAGGCCACCCAAAACACCCCCCCCCCAGAGACCACGAGGTCACCATCACCTTTAATAAACAGTTTTAATCTGGGCTGGAATAAAACCGAAAAACCTATAAATAAATCATTCATCAATAATAAATCAAACCATTTTACTGCTTATAAAACTTTTTTAAAAATTCGTGTTCATGTTAATAACAGTAACGCCCACTAACAAATCAGCACCCCACCAATAGCCAATCAGCACACTGCTCACCCACTAACCAATCAGCACACTGCTCACCCACTAACCAATCAGCACACTGCCCCCCCACTAACCAATCAGCACACTGCTCACCCCACTAACCAATCAGCACACTGGTTTTACTGGAATATCTTTCTGATAACTGGAGATTGTTCAGATCTAAGGGAGAACCTATAAAAAAAAGTCTGAATATCGTTTGATTTCCTATTTAAATGAAACTCGCTGTTTGTTTGTTTGTTTAGTTTTGTGTATTTGTGGTGGATTTTCTGTTCTTGTGTGCTTTTGGGTACAGTTTGTTGTTTTAATGGTTTTGTTTGTTGTAAGGCCGTATTTTGGCAGCAGGCCGGCCGATGCTCGGGGTTTATGATGAACACCCAGATGTACGAGTCGTCTGATTGTGGGTCAGCGTAACAGGAAGCAGCTTGTTTGCTGGAAGTCTTATTCAGCGTTTATTTATCCCCAGAGATCCCAGATGTGTCAAAGTCATGCAGGAAGAAAAAAATCCCTGAGTCAGATCGGATCTCGATCCTCTGAAGGTCACCCACAAGGACGTCCGATCTCAAAACTAGGCTGTTCCACCAAACAGTGACATCAAACCCCCGGTAATGGGTGACTTTTGGAATTTGGCATAAAGAGTGGACGATTGTTTTGGACCCCAAATATGTGTTTCATATTAAAGACATATGAAGAAATAAAGAGACACGATTATAAACAGATGGTATGTGGGATTAAAAAAAGGATGAAAAAGGATGAAAATCAATAACAAACCATGATATACGATAAAACGTGACTTTAACTCCACTTTCTCCTGCTCAGGGTCGCAGGGACCCACACACTGACTAGGGGGCGCTGTTACAGCACTATAGTCTCTAGCCGAGCACTAGGTAGGGGGCGCTGTTACAGCACTATAATCTCCAGCCGAGCACTGGGTAGGGGGCGCTGTTACAGCACTATAGCACTGGGTAGGGGGCGCTGTTACAGCACTATAGTGTTCAGTCAAAATGTGAGAAATAATGTAAAAAAAACAAACATATTAGATTAGAAGAAACCCAACATTATAAATATATAAAATATATCTAAAAAGCTAAACAAAATACACATAAATGTGTCCAAACACATGTTTAAACTATGTTTAAAAAAAAACTATAGACCAACAAAAACAGCCAACGGTGTCTAAAATAACTAAATAATAAACAATAATAAAATTAAATTAAATTAAGTAATCATAAAGAAACAAAAACATATCAACCTAAATTTGCATAACTAACATTATTTATTTTAAAAAATCTATAAACTACACACTGATTTATATAATATAAATATAATGCAAATTGTATCATTATTATACGTATGTATAAAGTAATTAATACATTAATAAATGAATAAATATTTAATTTTGAGTATATATATATATATATATAATATATACTGTATATGCTCCGTATAGATTTTTATTTATTTATTTTTATTACGTTTTTAAATAACCCCAAAACATAATAATCTTTTTTAAAGTTTTAATAATAGTACTAACCTTACTCATACTAAACTATGAGTTGTTTTTAAATGATTATTTATTATTTATAAATGTATTTTAAACGTTCCCATGATCGGGTTTTTAGAGCAGCAGGATTTGTAACTGCGTTTATTTCCAGGATTTCAGGAGCAGCTCAGTAATTAGAGAACATGCTTTTTTTTTTGCTTACTATTTTTAGATTTTCTGTATAAAGCCTGTGATTTGAGGCGTCACCATGTCCCCACTCGGGACACTCGGACCGTTTCGGAGCCACGTACGAGAGGGACGATTTTTAGGATGTATTCCTTTCACATTTTCCCCATTTAATCCAAATCAGTGTCTCACGGATCCAGGTCCCACCCAGGGAGCACAGGGTCTGGGGTAGGAACCAACCCTGGGTCAAGGTCACACCGACCCACACAGGGACACTTTAGAGATCCCAATTGATCTTTTTCTCTAACGCCTATTGTGGAATGTGGAAATAATTCTGAAATAATTCGACCTAAAGGAAACTGCCATCCAGGAAAAAGGGGGAGAACATGCAAACTTCCCAGACCAGGACTCAAACTGGAGTCTCCGGTTTAGCAGTGCAGTTTCCGAACGACAGCGCCACCGTGAGCTTAGAATGTGAAATATCTTTCTATAAAGCTTGAAAGACCCATGAGTCCGAGTGAGCATAATTATTGGGACGGCTGCAGCTCAGGGGTTCTGGTTCAGGTTCTGATCTTTTGTGGGTTCAAATCTCGTCCCTATCAAGCTGCTCCACTGCAGACTGTAGACTGAGAACGTCTGCTTTGATATTATATTTTTTTTAAATGTATATCTGCTTTAAAGTGACCCTCAGAACCTCAGTCTTATGGATCATGTAACAGTAGACGTGTTCGAGGAAAATAAAGGTCTCATTGCAGCAGGA
Source organism: Parotocinclus cesarpintoi (assembly GCA_034780495.1). NCBI lineage: Eukaryota > Metazoa > Chordata > Actinopteri > Siluriformes > Loricariidae > Parotocinclus > Parotocinclus cesarpintoi. Next base: position 19,722 of record JAUZSV010258614.1, read on the forward strand.
AACTCCCTGAACGTTCTGCAAAATACATCTGGGTTTTTCCATCTATCTCAGATCCATCTGCTGTGTGTGTGTGTGTGTGTGTGTGTGTGTGTGAGAGAGAGAGTCTGCATACCTCCACACTTACTTAAACGCAAGCTTCAGGGTGGGTGTGTGTGTGTGTGTGTGTGTGTGTGTCATGACGAGTTTGAGCCAAGCATGTTGTGGAGAACAAAACAATTTGGGAGGAGGAACGAGAATTTTTTTTAAATAAAAGCTTTAACAAAAGTCAGATAAAAGCACAACAAGCAACAAAGCCCTCCGTGACCCGGACAGTTCTGGAACTCCCTCAGGATGTGCCCTGTTATCACATGATGCCCCGATACAGAAACAGAAAGTGTGCCTCCTGACCCTGTGGGATGAAGTGAAATGGGATGTGGTATCCACCGCTATTTGTCGGATCATAGCTCTGGTTCACCACTAAGTACCCTCGCTGAAATGATTGAGGAGCGCTCTGGAGTTTCTTCCACCCTCCTGAAGAAACTATACGTGCTGCTCGCTCTACACTTAACCCCTCACCGTCCGGCCCAAATCATGACCTCTTCCTCCGCTAATCCTCCACTAATCGTTTGTCCGTTTCCGTCAATAGTAGCTGGAAGGCCATCAGCAGCTTCGGCCCGGTCGTTTTTCCAGCTGATGAATGTTTTGGGAGGACAGCCACCGAGGGTTCATCCGAAACAAAGCGGATAACGAAGATAAGAACGGAAACGGATAAACACGGAGCAAGGCCAAGCTGGAGATTAAACGTGTGTTCCTCAGCTCTGACGAGACGCCACAATTATTTATGGTCCTACGCTTCCAGGACCTGCTGAGATGTTCCCAATGTCCTTTATTAAGAAGGTCCTGGACAACAGGCGTTGTAATTTAGAGCCACAAAATCTTACAGCCACCGCTTTTTGGTTCCCTTTGATGGATGGTGGATCCATGGTGTCTCTGATGATGGGTGGATGATCTCTCAAAGGTGATCCAATTAGTAAATAAGGAATTAATAAGAATTTAGATCAGATAACAGAACTACCTATAGTTCTTCGTCCTCTACTTTCAACGTCCTTCTGTATTTCCAACGTCCTTCTGTATTTCCAACGTCCTTCTGTATTTCCAATGTTCTTCTAAGGACCTGATTTCCCAAAGGGCTTTGTGACTGGGAAAACTGGGAACCAGTGCTCTAATTAGCTGAATTAACCTGGTTTGAATACGACCCCTTCCAAACTGGGCTGTGGTCTCTCATTTAAAATACCAAGAAAAGGTTCTGGTACTAAAAAAGAGGTTCCCCAGGGCACACGGGCAGGAGTCAGAGGGAGTGAGGAGGTCTGGTGCAGGGAGGACAGGGAGGACATTTAGTGTTACGACCCTTTGTTACCTTTGAGCCAAATATTCAGTCCTATAAGAGCGGTTCTCCTATGGTTCTCCACCATCTGTCTCCCTTTGTGGTCTGATCTTCTCTTTCCCTCTCTGTCCTCGACTGAACCAGCACTGACTCTCCACGCTCTGGTGGATCTCCACGCTCTTTGAGGTCGTGTTTTTTCGGGCTAACCCCGGCCACAGGGACGGTGCACCCTATACTTACCGTGTGTGTGTGTGTGTGTGTGTGTGTGTGAGCGAGGTCGTGAACCTGAACTCGTCTGGCTGACATGACCCGCTCGGTTTCTCCTCTTTAATCAGGAACAGCAAAAGCAAATATTTGATCCAGACGAAGATCCGTGGAGAGGACGGAGCATCTTAACGGGACGGCCTGACCAAACATGGGCACGGTTATTCTCTCCTGCATGAGGCGATGTGTTTACGTAAGGCTGTAGGTAAACTTCCGGTCATTCCCTGAATCAAAAGAGATTAAAACAACCGAATCGGATTAAAACAACCGAACACGAGTGGAGTGAACGTGGAATCTTTTTTTTAAATTAACTGTCAGGGTTCCTACCTTTCGCCCCGGAGCGTTCGGTCGTCCTCGCCGGTCCCATTACAGAGCTATCAGTGAGGCGGTTTATATCCAGTATCCAAATTACGACCTGATTCCTAACAGCTGCTTCTCCTGCTATTTAGGTTTAGGTATTCACGCTCGCTCCCTTACACACACCTTTAGCAATAGTGGTAACATCCTGGGGCTTTTAGTGCTGATGGACGTGTACGGGGGGAACCCCCGAGGTAGCATTTTTAGTATTTTTAGGGGCACTTTGAGGGTCTCCCATCCCGTCCTCGTGTGCTTCTCGCTGAGTTCACGCTCCTCCGTTGTCGGCCCCACGATCCTCACTCCAGCCGGCTGCTCGTCCTGAATGGGACGCGCCCCGGCTCGGCTTACTCACGCCACACGTGCGCCCGAGCTCACGCTCCCCTTTTAGTTCTTCTATATCATTTCCCCATTATTATTATTATTATTATACGTCGTGGGATTCCGTCTATCCCGCATCCCTGGGCCCTACCAAAAACCACCACATCTCGTAACATTTAGTGATTCGTTTATAAAGACTGAATCCTTTCCCTCTGGGACTCCATTTCTACGCTGCTCCCAGGAGTTCATCTCTAACCCTGTGTGTGTTAGCATTAGCATTAGCTTTAGCGTTAGCAGGATTTGTGGTTTCAGGACCTTCCTTCCTCCTTTCCTCGACGTCCTCCCATGCAGGAAACATTAAGAGCTACGCAAACACACCGACCTGTATTAAACATCACCTGCTTCCTCTAAAGTCTACCTCAGGGACGTCCATCAGTCGTCCTAAACCAGGCTCTGTCTCTATTCTATCTTTGCTGATGGAGTATAGGGGAACATCGTGGGGCGGTGGAGCCGAAGCACAAACCGAGCGAGCGTTCACCCCTTGCTGCACTTTCTCGCTTACTCGTGCTGTTCGGTGCAGAGTTGAGCGGGCGGTTAGATAAATGTGTAATGAGTGATTTTAGAACATTAGAAAGGTGGAAATCACCCTGCAGACCGGTCACTGCTGCTTTTCTCACACTTTGGAGCCAGACCGCAGGGAGCCAGGCTTCAGTCCTGTAAAGCTGAGGGAGGAGGGAGAAGCTCGGGAGGTACACTGCCATTTTTACTGTAATAACACTGACGTGGAAATTCCCTCTCTGCCTGGGTCTGTGAATGTGATACAGTACAGTCTGGCCTAAAATATCCACACACACACACACACACACACACACGTCAAGCCGATCATTACCTACAGACATGGGTTACAAATTAAAGATTTTAATCAATCATTAACAAGAAACACAGTAGGAAACACTACAAGGATATCCAGATAGCAGCCCAATTGTCAGCGCGCACACACACACACACACACACACATACACACACACACAAAATATAATTGTTTTACAATAGTGGCTGGCAGAGATGAATAAAACCTAAGCACAAACACTGCTGTATTAAGAACAGATTATGTGACCAAGCTTTAGGACATTTAAGTGAATTAATATTAGTTATGATGTCATTATTTGCTCTTTTTTGTTTGTTTGTTTACTGGGCTTCTTTAGCGTCGCTATCGGCATCTCAGCGACACACACACAAGTTCATTTCAAGACTAGTCATATATATACACACACACACACACACACACACAAGTCAATGACAATTTAGAGACACCAATTAACCCAACACGCACGTCTTTGGACCGGCGGACCCGGAGTAAACCCACACAGACACGGGGAGGACATGCATGCGGACTCCACACAGAAAGGATCCAGGCCGCTCCTCCCTGGGATCGAACCCAGGACCTTCTTGCTGTGAGGCACCGAGCCACCGTGCCGGCCCCATTATTGGGTCTTCAACACCATTTTTGAATACCTGGGCCATCGTGGTGGTGGGCTGGTGTATTAGAGGTTCTTAGGCCCATCTTAACCTTTGCAGTTTTGTTTTCGGAACACTTTGGAAGACGGAACGTGACTTGAAAGATGGTTTAAGCCTCCACAAAAAGAACCAGGGAACAATAAGTGATGAGTGGATATCCCGACCAAACCCAGGCAGACAGTGAGTGAGGCGTTTGGGAAATGACAGGTCAGATATAAAAGTACGGTGTGTTAAAGCCAGACAGGAGTGTGAGCCTTATTTGCTTTCTGATATGTGTAAGAGAGGAGGAGTGTGTGAACAGTTCTAAGAGTCCGATCTCACCCAGGACTGAGCACAGCGCCAAACCTTAATTCTAAATTCTCTGTTCTAAATCTAAAAGCCACCGCAACTTGTGGTGAAACTTAATAAAAACATCATCATTTTGTGATTCCTAACACACTTTTCACATCAGAGCCAGCTCATATCACATTACATCACATCACATCACCCTGCCGTTTATTCATCTCTGGTCACATCCTGCGTGATCTTATACCTAATAATGATGTATTATCTAACGCTGTGGATCAACAGAAGTAGAAAAGCTGTGGTTTACAGATTTATTTATTTTTGCCAGCAGATCTGGACGCCCCTGCTGAACGTTTCGGAGCAAGCTGAAGTCATCTGATGCCAAAGGTCATTAGAAGGTATTACACATCCTGTAGCAGCTTGCAGAAGATCCAGTAGATCTCCATCTGTGAGAGAAAAGCTTGAGCTTTCTTCATTTTGGATTTTTTTTTCTAGAATGAATCATGTGGAGAGAAAACAGTGGCAGCAGGACAGTAATGAGTTTGTGTGTATGTCTGTGTGTGTGTGTGTGTGTGTGTGTGTGTGTGTGTGTGTGTGTGTGTGTGTGTGTGTGTGTGTGTGTGTGTGTGTGTGGTCAGCGTGGCGATGAATGAGAAGTGTAGTGTGGTGTGAAGTCATTCTGCAGAACTTCTTTATCCAAATCACGTTCAGGTCTTCAGGTCTTGGGACTGTGGTAGCCTAGCAGTTAAGGTACTGGAGGATGGACCACAAGGTCCAGGGTTGAAATCCCACCTCTGCCACAGCTGGGTCCCTGAGCAAGGCCCTTATCCCACAATTGCGTGAATTGTAAGTCGCTCTGGATAAGGGCGTCCGCTAAAAAATGTCTTCGGAGTGTGGGATATAGCGGTGGCACCAGGAGGACATGGGGAGAACATACAAAACCCACACAGTATAGCACCTTTCACAATTACAAAATCAGACCTTGGTAAACAGGGAGGAGACGTGCAGACGGGTGAAAGACAGAACGTTGTCCAAAACTCTGCGCTCACTGTAAAAACGGGGGGTGGAAAAGGCGTGTGTGTGTGTGTATGTGTCTGTGTGTGTGTGTGTGTAAAACGGGGTTACATTTCAACCTCAGGGAAGCAGCGAAGGTCTGGCAGTAGTGGGATTTTAAAAATGCACTCCTGGCTGAACTTGGCCTCATTGTCTGGCAGTTCCTTTTTTTTTTCCTCTCAGTTCCCAGAATGCAGTGCACAGAGAAATACGGTGAAATCGAGGCCAATACGGGGCCCTGCAGATACGATTGCAGCTGGGCTACGTCCTGTTACGTGGGTGATCATCTGCCCCTCAACGAAAGAGGATTTCCAATACGATAAAACCCCTAATGAACGTCCTAAAATCTATTGTTTCGGTTCCCTTTTCCGGTGTCTCTGTAGCTGAACGCTCTCTTGCTCAGGCTGCCTTCCATTCACACACACCTGCATGTTATTAAGGGTTTGTTTTTCGCTGACACGCTCAGGTTTAATAGCCCAATTGAACAATTTTCGGTTTGATTTCTGAACGGTACGAAACTTCTGGATCTCTCAAGGAACTCCAGGAATGTTTTGTTTTCCAGAACTGGAACTGGATCCAGCGCATTAACCTGTCAGGGGTTTCCAAATAATACTGGCAAGCCGGCATGCATGACAGTCCGCACACGGCTTACACCCCAAGTACTATAATAGAACCACATAAGGAACCCAGAGCTCAGTCCTTACTGTCTGAAGCACAAAGGACGCTGACTTTAAAACTATATGAACTTTATAATCGATTTTAGAATTGTTCTGTAAAAGGCTGATACAGATACGGGCCTGGCTCACTAAAACTAGGGGATCTATCGAAATGAAACGAGCCGTGTATTTCGTATGACCAGGGAGTCCATTTTCAAGCTTTTCCAGCACCCGTCACCTATAAGGAGCGAGGCCTCGTGTGTAACAGCTGGGTAACGGGATTAAATAAAAGCTGGGCTTCCCTCCTGCTCAAACGTATTGCAGCTCTGTTCAGGAATGTGTAGCGTAAACCAAGAGCAGCCTGAACACACCATTCTCAGGCCTGCTTCTACAAACCAGAGATCCTGATGTTGATACCAAAAGCCGAGCTCCACATCTGGAAAACAAGAGAGACATGACATGTCCTCATATCCTGACATGTTTTAGGATTTGAAAAGGACAAACCCTGTCCCGTACCAACTGTTACCATGTACCCAAACAGCTCAGAAAGCCCGATAGCTGCCATTTTATGTGTTTTGCTGGATTACAAGGGTAAACTCGTTCAACACTAAACAGTTTAACCAGGTAACCCACGCCACCCCCCCGACACACACACACATTTTTTCACATTTGGACATCACCCTGCTTGTGTAATGTGTATAATGTTGAGGAAATATATGCGTTTCACATTGTTTTTATTCACTGACTTGTTAGTGAAGCTAATATTTCCCCAACGCGTAGCGTTCGCTGGTAATGGCGCCGCTTAGTTTTGTTAAAGGCGACAGTTTGGTGCCATCTAGTGTTCATAGATAGGTAGCGCTACCTTAAGACGGCACAACGTGTGTCGATGACGCGGGTCAGGCTATCAAACAAACATGGCTAGCGCTGCGGCTGCGGCCGAGGGTGATTGATCTACGCGGGGAAGTGAGCATGGAAAAGGGGATCATAATCCCGAAACTTCTCAGGCGTCTTCAGTGGGAAGTGACGCGAATCAAAAGCCGGTTTGTTTGATAGTCCTGGGGATGGCGGGCTCCGGAAAAACTACTTTCGTTCAGGTAAAACGCTGTAACAAGCGGATCATTTGTTTCCTACCCGTTTGTAGACTCATAGCTTATGATTGGCTGCTGGGTCGTTCTCCCTGCCGTAATAGTGACCGCTGGCCAATCCTGAAATAGTTGTCTTGACAAGTAACCAATCAGCTGTAAGGAGGGCGGGATTGTGTAGAATACGGGTGCGATAAGATAAGAGAATCACGTTGTTCAAGCAGCAGAAGTATAATAAAGAGAAGCACAACTATATTAGCTATTTTGTATAAAGTATATAAGTAAAACATTGTTAAACTTAAGAGTTAGGGGCAGTTTAATTTGTAACCCTAGTGCGGGGCCCGTTATACTGTATATAAAGTCTTGTCTAAATCTGTTAATGGTGCACAAATTACCTACTTTACGTATTATTAGATATTTCCGCACTATAATCAGTCAGAGTGAATCATGTCTTGTTGAAAATGCATTTAAATGTAATAACTTGTCACACTTAAATAAGTATAGGATGGTTGATGATGCTGGATGTTTGTGGGTAGACTGGGAGCAGGAGGTATCGTTACTTATCCTATAAACATGTTAATGATTGTTTGTGTTATGATCCAGAGACTCACGGCGTATCTGCACTCTCAGAAGAATCCTCCGTACGTCATAAACCTGGACCCTGCGGTGCATGAAGTCCCGTTTCCTGCCAATATCGGTAATGATCAGATCCTTACAAATAATCCTGACTGGTAAAGAAAACGGAACAAGCTGGAGACGTCATGCGATCATTAATGGTTCAGATAAAAGCTCTGTTTATACACCCGTTTCAAATGACTTTTAACGATTATATATGTTTCATTTACAGATATTAGAGACACGGTGAACTACAAGGAAGTGATGAAGCAGTATCCTTTATACAATCACACTGTCTTATTCAGTATTAAATACTAAACACTGTTTTATAGTCTTTAACCACAGTGCAGATATGGTTTGGGTCCGAACGGAGGAATCGTTACATCTCTGAACCTGTTTGCAACACGGTTTGATCAGGTATCACACACACACACACACACACACACACACACACACACACACAGATGTCAGTATTTGTA
>JAUZSV010258615.1:0-19924 GCA_034780495.1 Parotocinclus cesarpintoi
ACACTATTTGTAATCTTATATACACTATATGTAATCTTATTTACACTATTTGTAATCTTATATACACTATTTGTAATCTTATTTACACTATTTGTAATCTTATATACACTATTTGTAATCTTATATACACTATATGTAATCTTATATACACTATTTGTAATCTTATATACACTATTTGTAATCTTATATACACTATATGTAATCTTATTTACACTATTTGTAATCTTATATACACTATTTGTAATTTTATTTACACTATTTGTAATCTTATATACACTATTTGTAATTTTATTTACACTATTTGTAATCTTATATACACTTTTTGTAATCTTATATACACTATTTGAAATCTTTTAGATAGATAGATAGATAGATGACAGGATCAGGAGTGTGAGTGTGAGTATTTGCATGTGCGAGCACTTGTGCGCGTGCATGACTTGACTCTCTGATAGGTTCAGTGACTGACTAACTCTGACACACTCCAGTTCCTCCCTGTATATGACATAAGGTGAAGGAGAGCCAGAAACAGTTACACACAAAGTACAGCTGCAACGCAAATGTGTTACTTACGATGAAAATGAAGATGACCCTTGCTCATATCTGGAGTTTCATGTGCCTTCTGATGGCAGGTAAAGTTTTTCAGAATTCATGATCAAATTTAAAAACCAGGGACGTTAAAGTCTGGGTACAGAGGAAGGCCTTAAAACCAGTAGACCGCCTGCTACCTGACTTTAATTTGCTTTAGTTATAACTGTAGTATTCAGGACTCAGGATTCCATGTTACTTTTGTAAGGGAAAGCTTTTTGATGGTTGATTTTTTATGGTGTCATTATGATAGTAATTATAGAAAATAGGCCCAACGGTTCGTTAAATATCATCACATTATAATAGTCTTCTATTGCATACGGTTTGACATAGACATATTTAATAAAAGTATAGAATTGGTTAAGTGCATTAGTATTAACTATATATAGGATAACGATATGCATATAAGGAACGTGTAATATCTTTTCGAAATATTTCTTTTTTTGTTTAATAATAAACTGCGCTATAAAATGTCTTGTAAGCGGATGTGTAGACAGTATAGTTACTAAATGCATTGTTAAAGTATTATTTAATTTTTAGTAGTACATATAAGGTACATCTTATGCATATAGACTTTCAGAATTACATCATATAGATTTAACATTAATACATATAGCAACAGAATCAAACGTGGACATGTATTGTGCTATTTGAATTCCGTCCCAATTTGACATATGTTGCTTTTTCTACCATTTGTTATTACAAAATTTTCTTATATTTTAAGTTCTGTGTTACTACATGTCAGCATTTCTCAAAAAAACCCCAAAGGTTGCAGTACAGACAGATTATGATCACTGAGGGAAACAATGTTGCAATATGATGCTTCAAAAACCATGGCATTTCCAATTAAGATTCCTCCGACACGAGTGTGAATAAAATTGGCAAATGTGTTCCTTACTTTGACTTCGTCCTTCTTTGTTGCCTAACCATAAACCTGTACTGTAGCATCATAACTGGTAGTGATATTGATAGTGATAGCATATATATATAGATTCTATTTGTAATGCGTTCATTTTTCCTGTCTGTTTCTGGCATTTGTATTTGATTTATTGATTTAAATCAAACAATTGTTCAGCCTGGCCTGACTTCAGTTGAGCCATAAAGCGGCTTTGTTTTGGCCCATATTGATCCGCATTATGTTTGATGTCATGTGTATGACTATAACTATGCACAAAAAATTAACTACACATCCTATTAAGGGCGTCTTATGTATATGTATGGATATGTATATCACACATTATATTAAGATCCATTTTTTTATAATTACTGTATGCTAACTGGTGTTGTTTTGTCCTCCAGCGTCTGCAGTAATGGTCCTCTACCCTGATATCAATGGCTCCGAGACCCTGCACTGCAAATGTCCGGATTACCAGTGTCAGGAGGTGTATTGGTACCGTTTAGTCCAGGGCGGAAACAAACTTCAGTTTCTTGTGCATAACAACATGGCCAATGTCATGTCATATGGCGATGGTTTCAACAGCAGCCGCTTGAAGGGCTCTCACTCGGGAAATACTAAAATTGAATATGCTCTGCGCATCGCTAACATAATGAAGGAGGACAAAGGCTTCTACTCCTGCTTGCTTATCAGTCCGTATGCTAAGCAAAAGCCCACAGACCTGATGCCAGCAGGATACTACCTGATGCCTGGAGGTGGAACAAGTTCTGTCTGTCTCTCTGTCTGTCTGTCTGTCTGTCTGAGTTTCTGAGTATCTACTTAACCATCAAATTCTACTCTATTACAAACTTGGAATTGTTGGTTTGCAGGATGTTTTCTCATTTTCGTGTCATTCGCGGTAGTTTGATCATTTTGTGTTGAATTATTGCTTAATACTGCAGCTATAAAGAATGGTTGGGAATGCTTTACATTACTGATCAAACGGAGCTTATTAACACATTAGGCATTTTGTTTGTCTATTTAAGCTATTTAAATTGTCTGCAGTTTGGTCAGCGAAGTTTTACTGGCTTTGCGTTTCGGTGATCCCTTGGCAGCACATCGTAGTCAAACTGTAAAATGTTGCTCAGTTCTTGCACTTAAAAAAAGGTTTTCGGAATTCAGTGCTGCAGAAATGTTACGTGAAGCCTTATTGGTTCGTTTTGATGTTATTTTTAAATGGTTTCGTAAACTGGCTTCTAGCTCTAAGCAATCAGTTCTATTCAGAATATATACATTTGTAATTTGTTTATATGTAAATTTGTAAACAAGTACACATTTATGAAACGTCTGAATGCTTTGGTTTGGCGTATTTTATTTGGTCCTTTGGTCCAAATGGTTTTCAGTCACCAAACGCCAATTAAACCCTGTGAGAATTAGAGACCTCTGTTTATGGCAATCCCATCCCATCAAATGACTTTTTTGATCTTAGTCTCTTTTGGTACGGTCAAGCCAATCTGATTGTTGGTTCAATGCTGCATACAACGGCTTTAGTCTCAACAGGTACTAACACTGAACGGATACTGGCATCCGCCAAGTAACGACCCTCTAAAAACCTCTGCTAGCAAATGACAGACAGTTTTATTGATGTTATTTGAAGCAGTGTCTCAAATCATAAGTGTATTTCGGATTGGATTGTACAGCAAATCCAAACCAATGTTTGAGTTAAGACAAACTTTTCAGGGATCACAGTCTAATACGCTAACCCAGCACATTAGGAACCCGGGATTCTGCCCTGGTAGTGCCTTCTGAGTAGGTCAGACAGACCTTTAGGAAATGTGAAAACATACTGGAAACCTAAAATATGATATTTAGGAACATAATAATTTGACCTCTGGAACCGTTTGGCCCCATTTCCATCTGTACTAGTACTTAGTGAAAAGTCTGAAAATTGATGTGTTAATAGTGCCCTAAATGCATCAAATTTCATGGAACTTCTTTTATTTGTACATACAATGTTAACACAAGGTTTTTTGCAGAACAGTGTATAGGCTATAATGGGACGGTTGGATTATCTGTTTAACACAGAAACCAGAAGAGGCCTCTTGCTGACCATACATTTGTGGTTTTGTTTTTTTTAGAACTCCCACCAACTCTGTCACCTCCAACAGTTAAACCAGAGCACAAACCAAAACCCATTAAACCGTACGTGTGCTCGTCCATATCTGTAAAAGGTGAGTTTATGGAACATACGTTCTCATGCAAGGTGTACACTTTCACCCGTGACCTGTTTGTGTGACCTGTTTGATCTTGTTACAGGTTGCAAACCTCTGGTTCTTGGTATAAGTGTTGGTTCTGTTCTGGTCCTGGCAGTTATCCTGATCGCGACATTGTATTATTTCAGCAGTGAGTGCATACAACATTGCTATATGCACGTTCTCTTAACATTTCCGATTGGTTAAATGAAATCAAATCACACATATTCCATTTATTTTTTAATATCTGTGTCATTTTTCAAACAGGGCTGCCAAAGAAGTGTCGACATGGCTTTGTTAAGTGAGTTGCACACAGTTTTCCTAAATGTTTTCTCATGATTTCTTTCCCAGTTTAGTGTTACTTCAGATAGAACTGTCCTACGTAGTTCTTCAAAGCCCAAACAAAATGAACGTTTAATGTTCAACGTTTGAAATTCTTAAGCGCTCAAATTGCTCAAGCTACAAGGTTTACGCAGGTAACGCAATAGAACGTTGTGTTGTGCAAAATGTAAATGGGTAAAGCAAATACTGGATGCCAAACATGCCACAGCTAATCAGCTACGTTTGCTCTAAGTAGTACGTGGAACTTTGCCTTTGTTTTCAGTTTCTGCCCAGTTTGTACCCGGTGTAAGATCAAAGTCAAATGTTCCATTATGTCACTTTATTTACCTTGTCAGTGTATTCATTTACATTTTTCCAAATCTACTTATGATTTTACAGTTGTTTAATCTACAATGGTTTGCAATTTTCCTTCCTACTGTACTGCATAAAAGTTTTTACTCCTAGAAAATGTTGAGGATATACATTTTTTTGCTTTAATTACATCATAATCAATTGGGTTGTTCATAAGAAAAATCCACATCTAAATGCCTGGAGATGCCCTAATTGTTCAAAGGACCTGATTTTTCTAACAAGAAATTTCAATTTCTGTTTATTTCCCTTGGAGAATCCTGGGTCTAATAGAAGATAATCTAAAATGCCTTACTGTAATTATTTTGATGTATGTCATTGTTATTCAAACTTGAATGTTTTGTAACGGTTTTAAGGGGCACAGCGTTAATTAATAGATCAACAAAAACCCAGTATTGAGTCATTGTAAAACTATTTTAAGTAAGTACTACCTAATAAATACCAATAATTTGGTAATATCATCAATGCTCGGGGTTCTTTTTACTGTTAAAACCCATGGAAATCTGTGTTCATCTGAATAGCGATGGCTCAATCAGAAAATAGCAGCTCTTGGAGAAAATGATAAAAATGCACTGTAGTTAAACATCTGACCGTAATTTACGTCTTTATTACGTTTTTATCTTTCTCTTAAATCTATATATATTCTGATATATGAGGCATTATTGCTTCTTCTTTCCTCCCTGAGTCATATAGAGTAAACCATGAGGAACGTTAGCATGATCGGTTGTGTCTGTAAATGTAATTATTTAAACTAAACTGAACAAACATTTAATTTTGGTAGTTAAGGACAGACTTGCATTGGCTTTTTGCGAATGGGTCAGAAATCCACTTCATATTATTAAATACATATGATTGTGCTTTTGTGGCTCTTGAACGACTGGCTGAGAAACACTGTGCTATATGTTTTTTTTTATGCAAACCTTTTAAGAAAGGATCAGATTTGCTGATTTCTTAGATGATAAAATAACATTAGAAGTTAACACAGTTTCTGTGTGATAGGTTTATAGGCCTGAAATCAGTTTTACAGAAAGTTTGGAAGAATGGAAGATAACACATTGTCAAGGATTTTAGTAAAGTCTCAGGTCTTAATTTACCTTGTGGTGCATTGACAAAGTCTTTTGACCAGAGATACCATGACTTCTGCTGTATATTTCATAGTGCAACTTATTTCTCTGTTTTATCCGTAACAGAAAGAATCAGCTGAGATAAGATGGAACAGAAGACGCCACTGTTCTGACACCAGGCAAGATGATGTCCCCCCTCAATTTTGACGCTTGATGAAAAGCTTTCCAGCGCTGTAAATTATTTTCATGTAAATAAGTAGTGTACAAACGAGTGCAGTAGCTGCTTTATTTAGTATATCTGCAGGTGAAAATAACTTAATCTAATCTGCAACCTTAAATCATCGTTCAAATAATCATAGTCAACCATTCATATGTTTACATTAGAAGTACTTTTAACAAAAGGGAAAAATCCGGCATTGAAATCCAAGCTTAAAGTTCAGATTATGGTTAAATTGAAACTGCTATCACGGGATCTGGGCTCACGACCTTCCAGTCAACAGCAGAGAAATTTTGTTTTCTTTATCCGCTGAGGTGGCACAACTGGTTCAGATTCTAAAACATTGACCCAGGTGACCAGAGTTTAAGTCCAAGCACTGCCACTGTTGGACCTTTAAGCAACGTCCTTAAGCCTTAATTGCTTGGATTGTACCATGTAGGTCTGCAGGATTAAGGATTTTTTTAAGCATGTTGGCTTTGACTTACATTTTGGGTTGCTGTCTTATTGAAGGACATACCTCCTTTTTATTTCTAACTTTTCAGATTTTTACCCACAAAGGTGCAAGATATCCATAGAAACCATGCAATTGTCAGTATAATACATTTTTATGGAAATATCCGATTCTATCAATAAACATTTCAACTGTACAGTTTTACGAATTCCTCCGGCAGTTTGTAAAGGCTTAAAGTCTGCGTCCTGAGATAAGTGAATCTTGTGAGTTTACTGCAGCCTGACTGCACAACTTAACATTTACTGAACTATAGGGTGGCACAGCAGACCAAGGATCTGGTTGGCAGTGTCTGAGGGAGGGTAGGCTGGATGTGGATCATCCACCGGAGCTGCAACAGTGAGCACTACCCACCCCTGCTCTCTTTTTCCTCGTAAAATCTGGGCAAAGCCTCCAGGGCTCCCAGTGATTCTGATCAGGGTATACAGGGATAAAACATGAAATGAATAAATTATATAAGAGGGCCTTTGAAAACCATTCTCTCCTAGTTGTCTCATCCTCATATCTCTATCGTTAGAGGTTAACTACAATCATTTAAATTGGAAACTTTATCATTCACTAGCAGAACTGAACTATCCTTAGGCTTTCAGGATGAGGCTTTTTTCTTTTATCAGTACATTTTCAGCAATTACTTAAAAATACTGGAGCCGAGCATAAAATTACGAATTGCTAGTGCACCAAAGATTTTTATCTATATATATTTTTTGAATTACAGTTGAGAGTGAAGAAATTTGTGGGAACGTTTCTTTAAAATGCACCATATGCAGGAATGTCCAGGTTATGTATTAGACGTTTTATTATTAAATAAATGAACTTGTTTTAATGTAAAGGTAATTTTTTGTATTATTGTATTATGATTTATGTACCATATGACCTTGACTTTTCAGGTAAAGCTTAATAGTGCACTTAGTAGGTACATATAGTAGGTATACAACGTGCAACATGATTAAATGAATATTATAAAAGAGATTATACGAAAGAACTGTTGCATTTGTCCACAAGAAAATGATTGATATATCATGCCTTTAGTATTTAGTCTGTACTGTATATCTATAGCACTGAAAGCACCAATTTAGTTTCACAGTGCTTCAGAGTTACATATCTGAGGGTGTGTTGGTTTATATGTTTGACTGTTAATGTGTGTTTCCCTCTGTGAAGGTGTGTGTTTTCTCTGTGACGGTTTGTTACTACTGACTGAAATTGTTCTGACTTTTCCATTGGTTTCATTGCTGGCTAATTATTGGTAACGGAAACGCTATAACTGAGCAGTCATGTAGATAGATAAAAGATTGACCTGTTAACCATATGGCCATGGCATACAGTATGACAGTATGATGAGTTTTTGGAGAGACGTGTCTGTGCACCCGTCGTGATGGGATCCACAGCTGTTCGAAGCAATACTTCATGTTAAATGAACAAACCTTTTCCTGTGCATTGAGAGAGAAATAAGGAGACAGAACGTTATCTGTCTCATCGCTCACTCAGCTTTGAGCTCTGTTTCTCAGCGCTGAAACAAAACCACCACAGAGAGACCACAGACCCGGCCACAGCTACAGCGTCACAGGCACACACACGGAGAGAGGTGCTGTCACACCTCATTACACTCTGTTAGGCCATGTCAGTCTTTCAGAAGAGCCAGTAACACAAATAAGGCTACACATTTAAACCAGGATTTGTATTTTCATTTTGTTTTGTTTTTTCATTAAAAAAATCTTTTTATATACTGCTCACAGAAATTAGGGGATGTTTCATTTTTGCGAGCAGTATCTATTCGTTCACGCCGATACACCAATAAAATGAACTTCATGCTCATCATGCTGCCAATTTATTACCATGGCATTTTGCTAATTTATATATTTAAACATCATATATTTAAAATGATAATGAGAACTTTTTTCACTTCTGTTATCTATAAAAAATGTAAAATTGTAAACACAGTAATCATTTTTCATCACTTGGCTATGAGAGGCACCCAAAGTTATGGGTTGTGTCCAAAATGGTAACCAATCATGGCGGATTCCGTCGAATGAAATAACAGTTTGTAATTGCAGTTATTAATAATAGTCAAAGAATTACTTAATGCTATTGCACTAAAACCCCAATGTGGTCATCAGTATGTGTAGCTTTTAATGTTGCTACTATTATATTATGCTCTTGTAAAAAAAACATAACGTAAAGCTGCAATTATTGTTATTTATTCATATAGGATTAACATCAGTGTTTACATACATAGTTTTTACAGCAGCAGATAAAATGTGGGCCAATCTGGAAATCAGCTTATACCACCATATGCTTTTGCATGCTTGTCCTCCAACATCAGTATTGAGTTTGCTTTTCTAGGGTTTCTTTTACTAGACAAAACATGCTCCATGGCTTGTCTACACGCGGGCAGATTTCAAAGCAGTATTAACGGTATATTTAGATTCTTTAAAACAATCATGTACAAAAATGGACCTTTATAGAAACTGTACATACGATTAAACCGAGGCCTAGGAGACAAACAGAAACTGCAAACGCCACCTTGCCACCATTCAAAATCCAGTTTGTATTTGAACATGAATGTTCCATGTTCTTAAGTTAAGCATTTCAAGGATTTATCGACTGTTATCCCTGTACTATCCATTTGGTCTAGATTAATATGGATTCAAGGGAAAAATTAAAAGTAAAATAAACAAGAATGAGACTACTTTTTCCAAAACATAATAAGTAACGTAACTCATAATACATTTTAAAAGAAAAAAGTAATTAGTAATTTGAAATTTAACACTTGTAACTCACTTTGGATTGGGACATCTGCAAAATTCTGTAAAAATCATATGAGTTTTCTTTATTTCATATTTTAAAACAGGTCAATTACAAAAGAAGCTTGGATATTGTCTGATTAAATAAGATACGACTTAAGCTAATCTTTTCTCAACTTGAACAAACTTTTGGGAAAAATCTTAAACTGATCAAGGAGATTTTGAGATTTAAATCAAGGATTTGTTGCTAAAAGAAACTTTGCTCAACTTTCAGACATGATATATTTTTTTAATACATAAGGGATTGCATTAAAATGTAATTGGAATAATCACAATGTGACACGACTCTCAGTTTTAGACAGTTCAGTTTTATTACGTTCACACTGTAAGCGATTTTTTCGCATGCACTGGTACATTGTACTGCACATTAATACATTTAAAACAAATCATTGGCAGTTTTAACAAAGAAAAGTGCAATCCAATTAATGAAACACAACATATTATTACATAATTGTGTATAATGTACACAAAATTAGTATTTAATTCATATTACAAAAACAGTGTCTGCATATTTAATACGATATTAAAACATTTCACATGATCAGTAGTAGTTTTGCTTTTCACCAAATGTTCTATTAGCTATCAAGCTGGATGATAAACAGCATGTTTTAACTTTCAATCTTGCACACAGAGAAATACTGAAACCAGAAATATATTTAGAATGAAAATGATATATAAAATTTTGCACAAACAGCAACTTTCAAGGACACCTAGTATTAGCTATTCTTTACTGGAAGTATTATATTATTTTCATAATAGAAAGTGGTACTATAAGCATCATTAACACCATTTAAAATTTATATATTTATATCAATGATATATTTATATGTAATGTTGATTTATGCCTGTCTACAATATTAAATGCACTGCTCACAAAAATTAGGTGTTTCAAAATGATTATTAAGAGGATCTAACAGGAACTGCTGGACGATCTGATCCTGTCTGATACCCCATCACTGTCAGTGTGTTTTGGGTGACCATACACCCTACTGAACAGTCCAGTTTGACATGTTTCTGTTTACCCCATGAATATATCACTTGCTACTCAATCACCATAATAGAGTTGGCTTCTCATTTGAAAGTGATGCAAATTCTGATGATCAGGTTTAATGAAATAAAATCACATGCTTCAAATCTATTTCAAAATATCCCCTAATTTTTGTGATCGCTGCAGTTGATATCATAACTGCAAAATTATTAATCAAGATGTTTTCCTATGTTTTCCCATTCTTGATACTTTCTTTTACTTTAATTATTAAAAATGAATAATACACAAATAAATACAATACACTATGCACATGAGAGCTTATTATCTAGAACTATCCCCCCACACTCCATTACGTTTTATTTTTCCAATATTTTCAGTTGTGTGCAGTAAAATGTGTTCCCTGCAAAATGTTAAGACTTCAACAAAACAAAATGGCATTTATTCATACAATTTTGGTATTAGGCTATATTTATAGTACTGTCTTGAATAGACATGGCCTTCGAAATTCTTCCTTATGAATTCTTTGTGTATTTTCTATTATCCACTAATATTTTTTGTTTTAAAATGTGGTTTACACATACCAATTATTTCTTCTAGTTCTTATAGTTAGTACACTGTAGATACAAATGTACAAATGTACAGTTTAATTTAATTAATCTCCTTTTTTAAAACACTGGAATAAGCTATAGTACTGTTTTTAGAGTCAGAATGAATCATTAAAGTATGTGGCACTTGTGTGGCACCACTTAGCTGACCTTTACACAGTCTGTGCTTTTTTCAGTTGTAGTCAATAGTTCATTAAGTGACTTAAATATGTTGGTTGCATATCGATAACCTGTCTTATGCCTTGTATTGTCATGTTGCTTCTGATTCTTTACCTGTTATTAAAAAATATATTTCCAAATAAGATTCACAGTTTGTGTAATGACTAAAATCAAGAAGGCATGCCCCATTTTATCAGCTGAACAACAACTTGTTTTCTCATCTACAGCAACTGCAGATTTAAATATCACAGATATGAGGCGAATAGACGGAATATATTTGCACATATATACCATTTGAATGTTCTGTACCTCCCATTAGAAGACGTCAGCCGTCACTGAAGCTTTCTTCCAATAATAACATGTACAGCATCACCTGCAGTGAATCCCTCCATCTCAGCTTCTGTGCTGTTATAATGATCACACTTCAATACAAGATTCTTCTGCTACCCGAGTTTGTAGGTTGCTCTGTTACTCACCTGGTCTTGCCTTTACTCTGTTGTGGTGTACAAGGAGATGAGTTGGAG
Source organism: Parotocinclus cesarpintoi (assembly GCA_034780495.1). Lineage (NCBI taxonomy): Eukaryota > Metazoa > Chordata > Actinopteri > Siluriformes > Loricariidae > Parotocinclus > Parotocinclus cesarpintoi. The sequence continues at coordinate 11,268 of JAUZSV010258615.1, forward strand.
TCTCGGTCTGCAAGGAATGCCTAGGTAACCCCCTCTTCCTCTCACACATATGCACAGATATACATTTATGACTGTTATTTGTAGGAACTCTTTGTTTTTCAGTTTTGTGAGTCACACAGGGATCCCCAGGTCAGACATGAAGACAGAGCAAGAAAGTACCCGAACAGAGGCGATGACTCAAAGCTACATAAGGGGAATGGAAACCGAGGGTGGACCACCAGTCATAAGGTAAGGACAGCACCCACCTGTTACATGAATGTCACAGGGAAGCTATTGTTTAATTCTTAAGATGTTTTGCTTGTTAACGGATGTTTTGATATAATCTGACATCTGTTTGAATTGGAGTTCAGTTTCTATGGATCTATCTATTTTGTTTTTAGTCGTCTCTCTCTGAATCATTTCAAATGAGAAAAGTGAGGGTCATCCCCAGCATCATGTCCTCAAATATCACATATTTCTGCTTCCTGTGATGTCTGGGGATGGGCGTTGAAACCCCCACAACGCTTACCAGGTGACAAAGTATTGGTTAGATGTTAAAAAACATACGATTTGGCACAAATTGTATTAAGAACACACAATACAGTTTAAGGGAAAGTAGCCATTAAGGGAAACCATTAAGTAGCCATTAAGGGAAACCAACATTTTGGTGCAACAGGTAAGAAGAAAATTATAAGAAAAGGACATGGAGAAATATGAAAGGATGATGTCCCAAATTTTATATAGAACACAAAGAAAGGAAGTGAAATAAAAATGCTAAACATGACAAGAAAATAAAGAAATAAGAATATTTATATAATAATATATAAGAAACTTATATAAGAATAAGATTTATTCCACACTCCGGTGTAAATTATTTGAAACATTTTAATTAATACAAAACTGCAACTACTGAACTGAGCTAAGCAAAATACAAAAACACCTTCACAGCAGAATTATTACAAGTGTTAAGACAAATATTTATGCATTTGAATGAAATGAAAGTACAAAATGAAAAGTGTATTAAAGCACATAGCATCACACACATGAAAAGGATACATCCTACAAGGATCTGTCTTAAAATAGATAAAATTTATATAAAGTTCTATGTATGACAGCATGGTGACTTAATCACCTAAGACCAGACAAAATGAGACAAGAAAGTATCTGAACATGATGTCTAAAAAAAGCAACAAATACAAAGAAAAGAGAGCAAGGCAGAATATATTCAAATCACATATAACATGCAAAAAAGGAAATAAGGTTTGCAAGAAGGAAAGAAGAAAGTCCTTCATGAACTTGAACAGTTTAACCTGGTTGAAAGGCCAGACATCAGAGCAATCTGGAGACACCTAGGGACAGCTGAGGGAATTCCAGATCTTTCCGCCATGATGGCTAATCGCAGATTCCCCACTCTTTGTTTTCTGGTGGGGACTATTAAATGTCGTAAGTGCCCTGGTTGGGAAATATCAAACATTCAGCTGAATAAAGTATTAAAAGGGCAAGACCATGGAGGCACAGAAGCCCATATGAGAATCTTAAAAGCAATACCTAAAGGCAGGTAGCCAATTGAGACATTTTACATTTACATTTACAGCATTTAGCAGATGCTCTTATTCAGAATCATACAGTCTTACGATCCAAGCAATGGTGGGTTAAGGGACTTACTTAAGGACCCAACTGTGGCAGATTGGCATAGGAAGGATTTGAACCCTGGACCATGAGGGTCCAGGATCCAGTACCTTAAGCGCTAGGCCACCGCAGTATTTTGCTGGTGTTACATGGTCACACTTTCTGGCACGGGTCAGAACTCTAGCAGTGGCATTTCTTGGTGCAGGTATGTAATGGAATTGGTGTGTGTGGCAGAGAATAGAGGATGCAAGCCATGCACTGTGGAGCTATGGATGATCATTAGATTATCCCATGTATATTGATTGTATTTGCATCATTGGGCATGATGTCGCCACTTTAGCGCATGGTAGGTCCGTTGCTGTGTTTTCTGTAACTCAAGACTGGAAAAGTGAAGCTCTGTGAATGTGACTTTCAGAGCAATTGCGTTATTTTCCCACTGACTTCGTGAACATATGTCACGTGACGCAAGACGCTATTACGACATTAAAACTGAGTGAGGATTGATGTAACGCAGTGTAGGCAGCTTTTCCTTTCACACCTCGGAGGATATCTGAACGCCTACAGCCCAGAGTGGGCTATCTCTTCCAGAAACTCGTGTTCTCGATTTTTTTCCATTGTGTAGATCACTCTCAGGAAGTGGCCCTTCTTAAACAGCGTGTTTCCTCAGCGAGTTTTTTCTTGCTTTCACATCTTAACACGGCATTATTACCGGCTTTTGATCGAATCAGCTCATACTGAATGTGTTCTCTTCTCATTGTTTACTCTTCACTCTGTGCTTGAGCAATGCTTTGGAAAAATACACATTTTATAAATACATCACCACAAATGGTCTTATGCAAAAGTCTACACTCCTGCGCCAACGTATGCGTAAAATTTCTGCAAACTTTAATGGACCACTAAGAGGACAGTTAAGTTGAGGTTTAAGGGCCTCGCTCAAGGACCAAAACACTGGCAGCTTGGCAGAGGTGGAGTCTGAACCCTAATCCACAGTCCTGCTTTACATTTATGTCATTTAGCAGACGCCCTTATCCAGAGCGACTTAAGATTAATACAGTCTTATAATCCAAGAAATTGTGGGTTAAGGGCCTTGCTCAGGGACCCAACAGTAGCAGATTTGGGATTTGAACCCTGGACATTCTGGCCACCACAGTCCAATATTGTTATCTCACTAATATTTTTATAGAATTAAATGAAAGGCCTAAGGACTAGTATTAGCTCACTTTCTTCATGGTTTTATAAAACTGTAGACGTTTCCCTCTCTTATTAAATGTCATGACCATTAATTACCCTTTGTTTTGTCACAAAACTCGGGACATGTTAAACCACTAATTCACTTCAACAATCTACCAATAACAACACCAAATACCACTAAACAACATGTTTACCATGAGTCTTGTGCTGGTCAGGAAGTTTTTCTTGTCACATTTGGCATTGAGGTTTCGGACCTGGGTTTATGTGCAGCCTCTTTGAGACATTATCCTATTCTATAATGTTACAAAAAAAACAATAACTTTAAAATTCCAACAACTTTGATGCCTTTGTGGTGTACTCTGCTGTATCCTCCCTAAATGCGCTACGGTATGGTGTCCCATAATTCCTTCTGAACTTTGTGCTCTGCATATAACAGGATATATTTCTAACCCACAGGGGGCAGAAGTAGCCTGAGCCTCTTTTTACTTTACCCTGTCTGGCGGTACTCTATGTATTTACTGTATCAACTACAGGGCACATAAGACATTAAACTGGAGATTCGAGGTACAAAATGGGCTGGTATCTTTATTTAGAGAAAGAATAACTGTATAAACACTACAAAAGATGTTCCATAATGTTTATATTGTTTATAAAGTTACCAGCTGTCCCCGTTTGGGCTCTTACCTTCAGTCATTTTTGCTGGCCTTTTAGAATTAATTAAAGTAATTCTAAAGTTAAAATTAGAAAGTTAAAATATGATGAGTAATACAAATACGGTGATTTTCCATATAGTTCTATGCAGATCTGAATCGATATAAAGCATTAGATAAATTAAAATAAAAAAATAGACATATGAACAAATGTAGTTGTTTAATGTTTCATTATTAATTAAATTAAACAGTATGTATGAAATATGTATGAAATCATTCTCTGTTCTAATTAAATTTATTCAATCTTATTATTTCCATTTGTCCATTGGTCGGTCAGGGTCGGTAGAGGTCGGGTGGGGGGTGTTGAGTGGTCCAGAGCCTCTCCCCGTAGTTAGGTACACCCTGGATGGGGCACCTGGTAGGGCAGTGCAGGAGTAACTGTTACAGTGTTGGGGGATGATCTCTCTGTCCATCCTTACCTTCTTAGACTCAGGAAATTGTGTCTTTGTGACACCTGAACAGGTAAGTAGGCACCACTGGGTCACAAGAGCAGCCCATTTAAACATTAAATACTTTATTAATAACTCTTTCTCAGTAAAGAGTGTAAGGCTTGGTGCTGATGCATCTTTTAAATGGTGCATTATCCTAAATAAATAACACTTTATAGATTTAACACGGTTTAACATTGGAATATATACAGAAAATATTCATAATTAGGAAGCAAATATAATATGATTTCGTTTCATTTGGTGACATTAAGTCGGCATGTCAGGCAACAATAAATTAAAAATCACACTTGGGTGAACTTCCTGTATACTGTATATTTACACTTATTATGCTTATTACAATTCTTTGCAATAATTTTCTGTATCAAGTTCAAAGCACTAAAGGAAAGATAAGTGTGAATCTTTGTGGAATTTTACGTCATTACTCTCTACACAACAGCTTGAACTCTGGGATGGTGGTGGGTTTCTGTACATTCCTTTGTTTGCTATAAGATTTTCCACAACTTTTTATCCAATTAAGATCAGGACTGTAAGCTCAGGCCATTCCAAAACATTCTTCTTGCTTTTCATTTTTGGGAAAATAACCTGTGTATTTAGCTTTGCTGTCTTGCTGCATGACCCATGTTCTTTTGAGATCCAGTTCTCAGACAGATGTCCTGATATATTCCTTTAGGTGTTATAATTCAGAATTCATTATTTCATCAGTGAAAGCAAGCTGCCCTGGCCCAGATTCAGCAAAACAGGCCCAAAGCATGATACTACCACCACCATGTTTCATAGATGGGATAAGGTTTTTGTGCCCCGTTCTTTAACATACTGCTAAGAAAAAATAACGAAATATCCCCTAATTTGTGTGAGTATTGTAGATCCCTGTGCTTTACAGTAGGATGTCCACTCACAGCTAACTGTCTTACCACAAATACTGATAAATGTGCAATTTTTGTAATTATATGTAATGTAAAATCTAATGAATTGACAATATTTTCAAACACTAAAGCTTTTCTTCATGAAGAATGGTCTAACATCTCTTCATGATTCATTGAAGCTTGTATTCCAAGAATGATTCAAGCCTTCCTAAAGCTAAACTATGGCCCTAAGTTCCTATTAAAATAAGTTTACATTTTGTAGTTTGTGTTTTCAGCTGTTGGTAGCGTTACTGATGTCCCTCTGCTCAAATTACTGTTAAAAGGAAAGTATTGGTGTTTTGACAGCAGAGGTTCACACTGAAACATCTACACATTATTTTGGTAAGTACTTTTGACTTAAAACCAATTCTTATTTTCATTTTTATAGCACTTTTAACAATAGTGGCAGTTACCAAGGGTAAAAAAAACCCGTACCACAACGCAGACATGTCCTGGTTGTTTTATGTTGCTGAATATATCCTGTAGATGGATGAAGTTTAAGTGTGTCTGTAGCTGGTTTCTAAAGGAGCTGCGGTTTGACAGAGGATCTGAGTGCACCTGCTGATTGGTGGGCTTCAGTGCGCCATGCATTCTGCAAGACCCTCAGTCAGGTGCATCGCTGTGCACCACTGCTGCACCGTGCACGATATAAAACCCGTTTCATCTGCTCCAATTTTACATGCTCACATTATCTGTTGTCTAAACTCGTACTGCATGTAATGAACCTGTCACTATTCATATTTTACAAGAAACACATGGACTTTAGATTCCTTCTTATCACCCCTGAAGATCATTTAATGTGTTCAGATTTTACTTCATTGTACTGGGGAAAATGGTTTAATGTTTTTTTTAGCTTTTACTGGCCAGTTTTAAATCATTACAACATTTGTTTTAAGCTGAAATTCAATTAATTAATTAAAAAGTAAGGTGTATAATGGGGTAAGGTTTAAAAAGCATGCATTAATTTCAGGGTAATAAATTGGGCAACACAGTGAGGTAGCAGGCGTTTACCCTGTTACCTCACAGTTCCGGTTTTAAAAGTCATTCAGATCATTAGGTCAGCTTTAGGGTCTTATGGGTATTTTTAGTGTGTGTGTGTGTGTGAGTGTGTGTGTGTGTGTGTTTGTGTGTGTGAGTGCGTGAGTGCGTGAGTGCGTGAGTGCGTGAGTGAGTGAGTGAGTGAGTGAGTGTGAGTTTGGGTGTGTGTGTATGTTTGTGTGTGTGTGTATGCGCTCTGTGATGACCTAATGTCCTGCCTATGATTGAGTGTGAGTTTGTGTGTGTGTGTGTGTTTGTGTGTGTGTGCGTGTGTGTGTGCGTGTGTGTGTGTCTCTGCGTGTGTGTGTGTGTGTCTCTCTGTGTGTGTCTCTCTGTGTGTGTCTATCTGTGTGTGTCTCTCTGTGTGTGTCTCTCTGTGTGTGTCTCTCTGTGTGTGTCTCTCTGTGTGTGTCTCTGTGTGTGTGTCTCTCTGTGTGTGTCTCTCTGTGTGTGTCTCTCTGTGTGTGTGTGTGTGTGTGTGTGTCTCTGTGTGTGTGTGTGTGTCTCACCAGTAAATATAACTAGTAGATGTGAGGGTACAGTTCTATGTACAAGTTCAATTGCCTGTTAAATTGCTTAAACAGGTCTGTCTGTTCTTATTAGTTACTTAGCTTAAACTCTCTGCCATGTAGCTGTAACCTTGCCTTATTTGGAGCCCTGCTTTATGACCGTCTCCAGACCTGACTGCTCCAATTTTTCATTTCTACCTCTCGGCTTGCATGATTTTTGGAAAGGAGAGGGACCTACACTAATTTGTACCGCCATGAGTGTGGATTAACTCTAACCTTACCTCTCAGATCAAGACAGGCTTAAGTAATTAGCAGGTTTCCTGTCTCTTAATTACCCAAGCTTGATTGAGCTGTCAGAGTCCAGATCACAGTGAAGCCCGTCTCCTCTGCACCGTTGCTGGTCACTAGCACCCGCACACAAGCTTGGAGGGTGGGTTTACATGCACATCTCTGTACTGAACAGAGTAGGGTCGCTCTGCTGACAATTTCTGCAGCTAATTCTCAGGCCTTCGTTTGATTGATCCCGAAGTGAGAGTTTAGGTTTGGCTGAGTGAAGTGGATCAGACGTGGCCATTGGAGTGTGGTTTAGTGTACTGTGCGGCCCTAGGATGTTTACACGGGGCTGCTGAGATGGCCGCCTGGGGGAGGGGCTGTTCCACTCAATTGCAGCCACATGTTTGCAGAGGATGTGGAGCTGAACGAGGCTGTGTGATCTGCCAGACTTTAAACAGGGCCCTCGCCTGTGGGCAGTTCAGAAGTTTTCCAGTGTGTTCCTCCATCCTTGGCGTTACTGTGGTTGCAGCACAAACATGTTGCCCTGCTGCTTTACACTTCTGCATTCATAAACTGTAGACAAACTACTTCTCATTTCAATGCACTCAAACGGTCTTGTATTCTGCCTTGTCTACACATTCTCACATAGACCACACACAGAAAGCCAGATTAAAAAGAGATGATCCACACAGTCCTGTTAGTAAAATATTTAGAATTTTCTCAATATGGAACTATATCTGAGAGCAAAAATAAGATTTTATGGTCATCATATTATTTACAGCCTACTGGCCTACAATAACGGTCATAACGTAATGGGCATTCAGTAATTACAGCTAATGGCCTCAGGCAATACATATCAGTTCTACCCACTGCTATAAAGCATGAACATTAAATCATGAAGCCAGTGTCTTTACTTTGTCTTTACAGTGTCCAATGTAACCGTGCTATTGGATGTAGCAATGCATAAGTGTCAAATTTGGCCTTTGAATGGTATGAGCTGTTGAGGAGATGTAAAATTGTGTTATAGCTGTTGTTGTAAATGAGGTGTTATAGCTCTCCTGCGGTTTCAATTAGATGGTTTCAGTTTAAAGTTAAATTAAAATGTTTAGGCCAGTACTTTCTACAAGATGCAATAGTGTGCAAAGGTTTTGATCATTAAATTTGTTGTCTTAGCAATGGTACATTGACAATTGGACTCAAATTTGCTTTTGTTTTTCCATAAGTTTTCAATGATCTTTATTCCAATCTTTGTGAGCTTTAGCATATCTTTGCCTATTCACATTGTTCCCCTTCCGGGAATTTGGTTTCTTGGCTGCTACACTTCCAAAGACCACTCCTGAACAGTCTACTTTGGTCAACTTGGCATTCTGATAAAGCTCTCAGATCCTGCTGTTGTTCAAATGTAAGGGGAGATCTCACACTATTTTCACTGTAGCCTCTGGAAGGTGTTCTGTTGTTGTTATTTTTTTTTATCCTGCGTACATATGTCCTTTATAATCCTGGTTGTATTTTAATAAAGACTAATAAGTACTCATATCTGGTCATTATTATTGCTAAAACAGTAGTATATCTAATCCGATTGTAAATTTTTTGCACAGAACTGTACCTCCTATTGAAATAAAGAACAAATATATAGAGCAGAATAATGAATGTATTTGGCAGCCCTGTTTCATTCTTGGAAGTATGACATCCATTTAGTGAGTTCAGTAATATTTCGGAATGGAAGAAATATATGCAAGGACAGCTGTAATTTGATGTAGAAAGGAAAGCTAATAAATTTAGCAAGAAATTCCTATGGAGGCATTGGATTTTGGCATTATTGTTTATTGTTTTTAATTTATTAGTTAGTTTATCGGAAGTTGAGTTTCAGGCCATATTCATTACTGAGGTTTGCAGCATGTGACTCAAACCTGAGTCAAACCTCACCTTTACCAGAAACAGGATGCGTGCTGGTTTGGCTCCGAGATAAATTGTTGG
>JAUZSV010258616.1:0-12192 GCA_034780495.1 Parotocinclus cesarpintoi
CACACACACACAGACACACACACACAGACACAAACACACAGACACACACAGACACTAGACCTGGACATACCCCTAACCTGAACCCCAGTAACCTAAAGCAAATGTTTAGGCCCCTATGGTTTTTCAAAAGAAAATTGCAGTTTCTTTAAACCGACCTGCATTTGGTGCTTTGCTAGCTAAATAATGGGTGTTCCTTAAAATATCTTAAAACATACAAATTTCAGTATTGTTTTTTTAAGGGTTAAAAGTGTGTAATGCTAAAAATAAAATGCAATAGTGATAATGATTGGCACGTTTATTAAACTGCTCACAAAAATGTGTAAATGAAATATCGCCCACATTTTTGTGAGCAGAGTATTTTTTACTGCTTACTTTTATTTTTTTGACCTACTCCACATTTTCATAATCATATTGTAACATGTTCTTACAAATAGATGGAGGATCAAACAATGAGGACAGAATAAACTATTTTTTAATCAGCATACTGCAATGTAAAATGGTTCCATTATATCAGGTCCTCTGCAGGAAAAACAATATCAGACTATGGCCTTCAGCCAGAATTTCCCAATAACTGTTTATTATACAGACAATAAACACACATAATATGGATTGCTAATTTATTTTAAATAGCTTATTAACATTCAGCAAATTAAATGCATATAACAAATTTTAGAAACTTAATTGCCTGAAACGAAACTAATGTTTGTAGTTTTTGTTGAGTATAGCTAGACTAAAACTATCAATATTACAAATGACTAAAATTCATAAGCCCAAGACACATAAATTAAAATCAGTTGCCCTGACCTCTGTCCTTTTGTGTTTTTCAGGTTTCGGGTTTCTGGAGGTGAGTGCGAAGGCAAATGTAAACGTTAAGCAGACCTTTGAGTATTTAGTGGATATAATCTGTGAGAGGATGAAAGAGAATCCAGACTCACCGTCACAAAGCGGAGTCACACAGGGGACTGACCTGAGTCAACAACCACAACGCTCACACACAGACTGTGCATGCTGAACCCAAACTCCCCATTAGGAAACTTTCACTCTACACAGGACTGGAACTTTTGCTATCATAAACTAGAACTGTTCTGTTCTGTTCTGTTTTGATATATATTTACCACAGAAGTGAAGAGTAACGGCAGTATTTTTTTCACATCTTTGTCAGGGTCACAGGGGGCTCTGGGGGATAACCCAGGAATTCTCAGGGAACGGGAAAAGTTGTGTCAGTCCATCACATGTGCGCAACACTAAGAGATGATTATCACATCTGGCCTCCTCTCCCTCAGCTAAGTCAACTGGTCAGTGGCCAACGGTCATGACACAGGCTCAAACCCGAGTCATCATAGTGGTGGACTTGTCCTTTAGACCATTGCTAATTACCAGTGTTAGTCATTGCCCAAACCCCACATCAAACAAGACTAAACATACAAACACAAACCCAAGAAAAACTACTCTCATTTTTTTAAACTGTACTCCAAAATTATTTGTTTGTTTTATACATCACCTGTAAAACTGTTGAACAGAAATAGTATTTTAATATTAAATATTTAGCGATCTATATATTTGTGTTTCTTTGCTTACGTTGGGTTAATTATGGTTATTAGTAGTTTTCTTTGTGTTTATTGTCAAATAAAATGAATGTGACCTAATATGTACCTTGTGTGTTAAAACCTCATTGATTTTGAAGCATAATATTTCATGCTGTTTAGGGTACGGACTGTGTTAGCCTAGCAGTTAAGGTAATGGACTATGGATTAGAAGGTCCAGGGTTCAAATCCCACCTCTGCCACAGTTGGGCCCCTGAGCAAGGCCCTTAACCCACATGCTTGCATTGTAAGACTATTAATTGTAAGTCGCTCTGGATAAGGGCGTCTGATAAATGACATTATTATATTATTAAAATGACATAAATGACATTATTAATGAATTGTTTATGCAATTACGAAAATTATTTATTACTTAATTTATTAAGTACATCTTTATTGTTCTGTTTCTTTGCCATTATTCTTTTTGTTCTTACTACATGAACTCAGAACAGGATTGGATGCTGTTCTGGTGGGGGGAGGGTGGTGTACAAGCATGTGATAATATGATAAATGCTAAGAGGAATACAAAACAGTTGTGTAAGTTCAGCTGGATAAATGAGCTTCTGTACTAATACTGTAAAAGTATTTCAAACGGGTTTATTTAGGTATTGTGATTTTGTTGACTTATTCCGGTTGAGAATCCAATTAAACAAACAAGAACAAACTATACCTGGTTGTTTATTTATTAAAGAAACCAATCTCCTACCATTACTAAGCTTCTTATGGCTACCCTACTGAGTGCAGGTTGATGGGGAACGTCTTAACATTTAGGTCAAGACTAAAATGTTAAGGAAAATAAAAGGGTCTGAAGACTTTTCGAAAGCATTGCAGACTGTATATGCTTTCATTTATTACATTTCCAATTGTAGTTTATTTTATCTCACTATTTCATTTAATCTCTGACCTCATCTGACCTCTAACAGCAGTTTCTAATGACGTGGAGCCCAGTATGACCACCAATGCTGATTCCAGCCCAAACCACGATTCCACCACCATTGAAGGAGTTCCTGGTTCATCGTTCACGCCAGATCAGGACATGATGATCGTCAGGCATGATGATGTGCACTTTCAAGATTAGGGAACGTGCAGATGCTCCAGCTCCAGCCTTTTACATAGTGCATTTTACCAACTAAATACAAGTTGTTTTGGCATCTCATCTGCATTATAGAATAACTTTCTTTTACTTGTCGTTTGCTTTTATTTTTTATCGTTTTATATTCATTTAGAAGTATTCATTTTTATGAGGCGTGTTAATAAATATGACTAGACAAGAAAAACTATAAATATGTACAGAGCACTTAAGTTCGTATTCATTTTCCGGACACTAACGTACCTGTAAAGTAAATTAACATTTGATCTCATTTTATTTAATCAATTTTGTAAACGCATATTTTTCTGTTTCTTTATCCAGGTGAGGGAGGATCTGGAGCCTAACCCGGAATCCACAGGGTGCAGGCAGAGATGCACCCCTGATACTGCATCTGAATAGAGAAATGTTTATAGTCAAATTTTTATCACGTTCTCATTTCTTATATATATGATACAAAGAAAATTGGGACACAGACAGGGAAATATAATTCCAGGGCATGGTTTGGAATCAGCTCTTTGAGATAGCTCTGGAAAAACTTTATAAGTTAGCTGGGGTTTTATGAAAGTGCATTTGTTAAGCAAATATTTCACCGAAACGCTTTCTTTAGATCAACATCATACAATAACGATTGAGCGTCACTGTGAAACTGCAGTGACAAAATTGACCGCCAGGTGGTGCCAAAATCCACTTAAGAGTGCTGTGACTGCCGCAAACCGCAGTCTTCGTTCATTCACGCTCGGATAAAAAGCAGAGCTTCTATATATTGTTTATATAAAGTGTATATATACACTCTATGATTGTGTTTAAGGCAACAATATACAAAAAAAAACACCACATGTTGCTCAGACAGTGTAGTTTGTTTCACCATCTGACCATTAATTTCTGATATCAGGATATTTTCGTGGTGTTATCTCTTCCCAGGTAGTAATTTCCGGGGGCAACCGGGCATGGTGCAGGTATGCTATAAGTCTCTCTGGTCAGGGATGCCTGCTACATGCTGTATGTAAATAACATGTGGCATGAAGAACTTTTGTTTGCAGCTGTTAAAGTTATATGCACTAAGTTGTGTTCAATGTGATTTTGTGTTTTTTGTCTAGCGACTGCGTTCGTTTAAAGCCTGCAGACATCCAGCCTGATATCTTCAGCTACCTCCTCAACCTAATGTACACTGGCAAACTGGCACCACAGCTAATAGACCCGGCACGCCTAGAGCAGGGTGTGAAGTTCCTGCATGCCTACCCCCTCATCCAGGAGGCCACTCTGAACAGCCAGGCGGCGTTCTCTCATCCCGAGTCCAACATTCGTCTTTCCAACTCTCTGTATGGCATTCAGATATCAGACCAGCAGGGGGTGCTGTCTGGTCGAATTCCAGCCAGGACACAGTCCTCACCCGTGGACTCGGACAGCTCGGGCCTGCTTGACGGGAAGTGCACGAATGTGTCCAGACTGCAGCCGGAGATGGAGGTCGAGGCATCGATGAGCAGCATTAACTTTGGTAGAGAAGCTTCTGAGATGGACGCGTCAGCCAGTGAAGTTGGATGCGCTTCAGCCAGCACCAGCAGCAACACCATCCTGCATGTGAAACCTAGTATTATGAAGAGAAGCTCGTCATTCCGAAAGCACTACACCTGCCATATCTGCGCCAGCCGCTTCAACCAGAGGGTGGCTCTGAGGGAGCACCTGTTATGGCACACTCAGGCTATGGCACCTCTGTTAATGGAGTCAGGAAATGCAGCGTCCCCATTATTACCTGGAGGAGCTGCTACACCTGAAGCGGAGGAAGTCTTAACGGGTGTCGGCACCGCTGCGGCTACTCCCATCACGGTTGACGTTGATGGCGATCAGCCTCTTTCCGCTCCTAAAGGGTCGCCACGTCATGAAACGGCCATCGCAGCCGCCGGCACCTGTGCAGCACAGCCCCAAGCGGATACGCCGCCTCCTTCGGACATCGCTGACATCGACAACCTGGAGGGGGGGATTGATATCGAGCGGGAGGTCAAGAGGCGCAAGTATGAGTGCTCCACGTGCGGACGGAAGTTCATACAGAAGAGCCACTGGCGTGAGCACATGTACATCCACACAGGGAAGCCGTACCGCTGCAGCGCCTGCGGAAAGAGCTTCTGCCGAGCTAACCAGGCGGCCCGGCACGTCTTCATGGCCCAAGTGGCTGAGTCGGCCTACACCATGGTTGACCGACAGAGCATGGAGCTATGCGCAGCTGACGATTCCAGTCAGATGGAAGCGCTCTTCTTCGGCCCCTCAGGGAGACCCTATAAATGTAACGTATGCGAAATGACCTTCACCAACCCCAACGAGGTCATCAAGCACCTTTGCTTCAACCAGGGCTCGCTGTCGGACGCCGGCATTTCAGTAATGGGGGTTAGCGGAATTAACAATGACCAAGCAGCCAAAGATGAAGGTTCTGATTTGTCCAGCGGTGGATCATTAGTAGCAGCCATCAAAACTGAGGAGGTTTTGGTGGAATAGTACCGCATGCATGTTTTTAGGTCAATTTTTGCGTTTAGCTGATGCACAGCGTGAGCGTCTGTCAAGGACGGTCAAAGCATTCATCTGCATGTTATAGGAGATGCTTTTCTACTGAATAAATACACTTACTGGTCACTTTAGTAGTTACATGTCCTTGTTTCCTCACTCCTAATCCATTTTACCACTTCCACTTACCATACAGAAGCACTCTGTTATTCTACAATTACAGACTATAGTCTGTTGGTTGAAGTTTGTTTCTATAACCCTAGTTGGTTATTTAACACGTGGGATCTGGCAACCCTGTAATTAAACCCAGCCATTAAACGGCTATCGACACCTTGGTGAAGACTCAGAGTATATGCTCTAGAAAATGAAGCATTTAATTATTTAATATTATAGATTGAAGATTTGATTTAAAGTTTTTGTGAGATGATTGTCAGGTTGCAAAATGGAAATTTAATTACCTGAGTCGTTTAAACCTGGAGGTTTCCCATTATCTGATTAACCAAGTGCCTGTAAACTCGTTAATTAGATTACTGATTTTCTGTAGTTATGGAATTATTAAGTGCATGTAAACACACCCGATGTCAGTGCAGTGCTGAGAATGATTCACCTCCCAAACAGTACCTGATCTGTGCTGGTCCTGTGGCGGTCCTGACCATGGACTACAGTCTGTAATTACAGAACGACAGAGTGCTTCTATATGGTAGATGGAACTGATAAAATGGATGCTGAGTATAGCAACAAGGAGGTGTACCTAATAAAGTGACCATTGAGTGTAGTCTTTTCCAGCATTACATGCTGGCAGAAGCAGGGAATCAAAATGCCTGTCACCACATGATGTTTTCGGCCTAGTTTTACCTGCCTGGTAAATTCAGGTCATTCATACGTTGTGAGCTGTGGTTTAGGCCTTTCCTCTTTGTAACTGTCAACAGGAAGAGGAAGTTTTGTATTGCAGTAACCACACACTGAGTTAGACTCACTGCATTCTATATTTCATCATCGACTCCTGTCGGGTCAGACTGGTTCTCCCGTCGAATACAAAGGTGGCACCAAAATAAAACACGGTTAGTTGTACTGAAGCAATATCCAGCATTGTGTAAGCATTACCATATTCCATGTTTTCTTTTTTGTCATTGGCCAAAGCGTGTTGTCGTCATTATATTTGGTGCCCTGGTAAACCCTGGCGTCTCTCGTGGTGCTTGAAAGGAATACAGAAAGAGCAGTCTTGCAGTGCCACAACCTGGAATGGTCTTGCACCTGTCCCCTGAGAGCACTTGGTGTAAGCACTCCCTGGGTAGCGGTTGCTGTTGCATCTCTGGGGATGATCCCCCAACTGGCCTTCCCTCTCTCAGACAAAGCCAGTTGTGTTTTCATGCGATGCTCTTTCCCATCTGGGAGGCACCACTGAGTCTCAAATGTGAATCCCTGAGGTAAAAAACTAATGTATTAGACTGAAACTCCACCCCAGTGGCCCACATGGATGACAAGAATCAATTTTAGGTTTCCTTCTCTTAATGAATCATAAGCATTTTATTGTTTAAACAAAAATGTAATTGTAGCCCATATTTAGTCATTCAGCCAAGTATGTTTGGATTTGCTTCTTTAGTTTGGTAGTGAAAGCTGAGTCTACAAGCCAACATCCTGGTTTATCCTTCATCAGAAATGCTTTAGGGCCAGAGAATTTGGGACAGTCCTGAGAACTTTCTGTCATTCTGCATATAAAGCCAAATCATAAAAGCAGAACCTCTCTGGAAAGCCTTGGATTGGTTCTGGTTATTCAGAAAGGAATGTTTTTGTTCTCAGTGAGCCAGTGAATAGTCAAGACTACGGTGGTGGTGACTGTGTACTTTATTAGTTCAAAGAGAATTTATTTTAGCCCCTTTCAACACTCAACTACTAACATTAACTACAGTTCAAACAGTGTGCTAAAAATTAAAAAGTTAGGGCTTATATAGAAGTTGTTTAGAAAAATGTACCACCTTGCTCCCGGGACACTATAGACACATGAACACTTTTTTTTTACAGAGGGGGTTACATTTGGAAAAATCCATCATAGAATTTGAATGTAAACCGAGCAGTTTAATATACACTTTATATGTCATAACGTAGCTTACCTTAATATTTATATAATAAGTTCCTAATTTAACATGGGGGTATTGTACCACTTATCGATTGTCTAAGGAAAAATTCTACGTTTTCTGCTGATTGTGTGTTTATGTGCACTATCAGATTCTTATCACAAAGTCGAGTCGGACCTCCATAAACAGGGTCTACCAGTAATTAGGCCTTAAACGTCTCAAAATCTGATGCTTTTAATTATGTTTCTATAGCTGGACTGTTCAAGTTTATGTCCAATCTAAAACGAATGAATAAATTGCCCCAGTATGAAACCGTTGATGCTGATGTGACTTTAACAATACACACTGGCCAATCACTGCTCAGCTTACCCAAGTATCTTCTCAAGCCTCCGAATGCTCTGGAAGCATAAACCAGGTGTAAATAACACACCCTTAGAACAAATGACTTTTTTTCCCAGTTAAAAAAAATCCAGATTCGATATTGGGCGACAGACTGAAGAAGCAAACACTTATCATTTATGCAGGGTGTCCTTTAGGTTCAGCATCATAGAATCCATTTTAAGCAGATGCTTTCCTTTACGTAAATTGCTCAATATATCCACTATTTATACAAAGCTTGCTTTTCCCAGTCAACACATAACAACTGGGATATTCTGGTTATTATGGAGCAGATCCATCATAAACTGTAAGAAATATGAAAAGTGTATCGATCTGCTTAATTTACAGCACTCCCTATATACTAGGTAAGATTAGGAAAATGTGTGAATGCAAATTTTGGTTGAACTGAGTGTCCATGAAGTTAGTCCCAATTTAACATTGCTAATAGCACACATTAAATCAATGTAATGTGGCTGAAACCTGGCCTTTGTGCACTTTGTATAAATCTAAAAACAGCTTCTTTTGTACGTTACTTAAATGTCATAAAGTGGGACTGACTTTTGACGCCCGTGTTTCTGGATTCTGTATATAAATACATTAATGCCAATGCTTGTATAAACTGTTGTTTATTGTCTGTATGTCAGCCGTTTGTGCCAACACAACATTGTTCAGCCACACAACGTGATGTTTCTCCTGGGACTAGTATCATCAGTTATTGTTTACAGAAGTGCCATTTTTTAATTCTGTTACTTAGTGCGTACGCGTGTTTTTGAAGTCTACACGCATCTCCGCTTGAAGGGAAGTTTTTCTCCAATATTTCATGTCTTGCCAATCCAAATGTTTTTAAATCCCTTATTTTCGTGTTTGATAGAACATTTCTAATTTTATACACAGGACTATATTTACAGAGAATATTTTATATGACAAATGTTGTTTATTGCAGAAAAGTGCATTCAGCGTAGAGTATAATCAGTTTTTAGTCTAGTACGGGTGTACGTTCTGTTGTTTTTTTTGTCTATCCAGTGTCCTGTTTTTTGTTTTTGTTTTTTATCCAGTTCAGTTAGTCAGTGACGTTTTACCACTGCTGTCTAAGCACTGAAGTTTAGAGACCTGACTACTCTTAATGATCTTGCTAAAAGCAAAGTGAGATGACGTGCATAATGCAGGATTCGTGTGTGCTTGAATAATTACGGTGCTCACAAATATTAAAGGATATTTCAAAATGAATATGAAGAGGAATCCTACAAGAACTGCTAGACCATCTACTCCTGTCCCTCCCCCATCAACAATCAGTGTTGGGGCACTCTCGCCAAGTTTAACATGCTTCTGTTTACCTTCATAAAGATATTACTTATTTTGCATTTCATTTGAAACTTTCTTTGACATTTCATTTCCTTTTCTGATGATCTTGTTTAATGAAATCAAATGAAATGCTTTTTTTTTAATTACTTCCTATTCATTTTGAACATATCCTTGCAACATTTCCATGCCAAATATGGGCAGCTCTACAAATAAGAAGGATATTTAGTTTACATGGTGCTTCAGAAACACAACAATGGAATTGAAGCGTTTGATCTGTAAAATTGTTACGTCTTTGAGTCACGGTAACATTTAGAAGATTCTGGATGCATCATCAGGGCATTGTGAATTGATTTACTACTGATTGGTTAAAGACTGGGTTGTTAGCCGTTCATCTCTTTATGCTTTGTGCGTGTACAGAGTTGCTATTATTGAGTCTCTGTTCTTATGTATTTTTTGTATTTTTGAGGCAGTTCCAAGGGAGGGGCGAAAGTTGTCCCTTTCCCAAATGCACAATCCACAAAGCGAAGGCAAATATACAGTATACTGTGATCCGCAGCTCCTCAGGAAACATGAACAATTGCCTCAGTTTGTTGCATCTTGATTGTGAATAATGAACAATAAAACTTTTTTAGCAAATAACAGACTAACTGCATTTCTTCTAAAATGAAGAACTGGTTAAACTAACAAATTAAATCAAAGTATTTTGGCTAGGATTAAACCATTCATTATTCATCATTCATTAATGTTCTACAGAAGATATAATTAACTCCTTTGTACTTACAATGCATTTTGAAAGTCTTCTGATGCTTCTTTTAATTTTTCACAATTTGTTATATTGAAGCCTTGTGCTAGTGTGTTCCCCATCAATCTTTACTCAATAAAAATAAATAATGAAAAAAAGAAAACAGGATTTTAGAAATGTTTGCATATATACTGCTTCAAAATTAAAGCTCCCATAATAAAATAGCCCCCATTTTTTGTGAGCAGATTATATTAAAACTAATCAAGAGAAGTGTCATATCAAAATTCTAGTTTTTTAGAGTCCACAGTTGATTTAAGACTGCTGTCACACAGTACCACTCTCTTCCCTCAGACACAGCCAGTCCAGTCTGCATGTGACACTTGACCTGGCCAGAAAGCTGGAACTCAAACCAGGTGGGGAGCTACATTTAAATGTACTCCTTTTAACCTAGGGACCTAAAAGTTATCTTACATTCCAAGCAATCGTGGATTAAGGCCTTTTCTCATAGTGTCACTTTAGCAGAGGTGGGCTTTGAACCCAGGATGTTCAGATCCACAGTGCATTGTCTTAATTGCTTTGCCACAGTCCCAGCAGAGCTAGAGAGCAGTACTGTGCAAAAGTATGAGGCCACTATGCTGCTCAGAAAAATGAAGGGAAACTATGGGGAATTAGTGTATTACAATTGTTTTAGAAATTACCAAATATATATATTATAATAAATAGACTGCAAAAAAATAATTATCCTATTGTGCATATATATATATATATATAATGTATATTTTTTTTGCAGTCTATTTATTAGAATAAGACCAGAAAATACTGGAAATTTGAATGAAGAATTAAAAAACAGAAAGGAAATCAGAAAAGAGCAAGAGCTCTTACACCTAAGCAACAGCATCATCTGTCAACTTTATCATATCAACTTTATCAGGATGCCAAATGAATCCTTCTACAGCCTGTTTTTTGAAGGGTGGAAGCCAGAGAGACCACTTTTCACAAGAGGGGGACAGGGTGAAAAAAAGAAGATATGCTTAAGTTCACAAAGGATGGAATTAGGATCAGTGGAAAAGAGTGATGTTCTATATTTTTTTAGGTCAAACGTGTTGTGTGGTCATTATAACGTTGCCAAAACAACAAATCTAATATCAGGCTAGGACTTTTGCACAGTATTAGATATTTTTTCAATTGGGAGTAAATGGGAGTAATTGCTACATTGACCAGGGTTGCTTTTAATACCCTGTAACCTTCATATGATCAAAAAACACAAGTTGATTTACTATCTTTATTGAATGAAATATAGACATGGATCTATATCTATACTATTGTCAGCTTGGTTGAATAAAAAAAGGATCATGCTACATAACATTACTCTCATTGGTTATTTAATATTACAATACGACTTAAGATACATAGGTATACAATTTGTACAAATGTTAAGGAGCTTCACAGTAATATTTTTTATAAAAAGCTAAGAGAAAGACGTGACTTGGGAATTCATACAAGCCGTGTAACATTTTCATTTGCACTATTCTTTGTGTCTGTAATTTTTCAAAAAATAAAGCATCTTTCACACCCCTGTCACTGGCTGTCTGATCTCACTGTGAGCACAAAAGCACACCGAGGAAGAAGCTGGGTGAGAGTTTGCAATATATTGCATTATAAAATCAGCAGGATCCTCCTTATCAGCATGAGAATGATGTGATATTAACAAAATACATTACAGACCATGAGTTAGCCATCTAGATTTGTTCACAGCGCATGCATTCCTAAAGTGTTGTGTGTGGTAAATGGAGACAAATGTTACTATAAGAAAGCGTTCAAAAGTAAAAACTATCATCCTGTGAATTAGTAATAGTGTTAACCTGTGAGGTAACAAATACAAAATGTTAAATGTCAACGCAAATAGAACAAAATTTTAAAACCCTGTTCGGATACAGGTCATGGAACTGCCTAACCAACAGATGGAGCCAGTGCACTCTAATCTCTCCCGGCTGAGAACGCCTACAGTTTGAATAGTGGAGAACCTCGAAGACGGGCCTTAGAGTGGCACTTAACTGTTTGGCAAGGACGCAGATGTTTCTGGTTATAGACTGTATAATGTTAGTAATCTAACCAATAAGAAAATAAACGCTTACAGCATTTACCCTTATTAAAGGCATCCACAGTAACAACTTTGTGGACCTGGGATTTGAACACAACTTTTTAAGTAGTGACTTAATCACTCAGACACAGCTGGGGTTTTGTTCTGTCATTGGTGAATTAGTTATATTCAGTATTTCTATCTATTCAGGAGCCCAAGACATCATTAAATGCCCATCTGCCAATCACTGGGCTGTGTAGGATGCATACAAAATGAGCTATAATGATGCTGAACTAGAAGCAGTTAGAAAAACGGTGGTGGAAGGTCTTTTGGTTATTGGAGGAAGCCCTCACTATCAAAGAGTGTGTTTTGTGTGATAACCCTGCCTCTCACACAAATTCCATCTCATTTATTTCATTTAGCAGACGCCTAACAACTGATACACTCCT
>JAUZSV010258705.1:0-12190 GCA_034780495.1 Parotocinclus cesarpintoi
CTGTCAGAAATATAAAATGCACGTCTATATCATGAAAAGTAAAGCCAATTTTAAAATTTTAGCATCAATTTCAATCTTAGCACCCCAAAATTAGTTAAGAACAACTGGTTTGATGCCCGAAACATTTTGGCTGTTAACCAGTGTTATCGTACACCTGGAAACTCTGACATGCAATGTCCTATTCCAGCCTGTAGAGGCAGTGCGAGTTTTAGTGAAGTTCAGCAGCGTCTCACCGTAATGTCCGTTAATGGCAAATATGGCAGATTCAGAAGCAAAAGATGAGTCGAAACAGACTGAGAGTATTAACCACGCGGCAGGTGAGACACCACGGGGCTTTATCTTACTTGTGTGCAATTAATACTACTGATTTAAAACGTTCAGGAAGGAGAAATGTGTTATATATAGTTAAGAAGACGTAGAAAGCTGTTGATAGCTAACTAGTTAGCTTGCTAACGCTAGTTGTGTGACTCGGCTGTGTTGAGTTGCATCATGTGCGTTAGGTGTTGTGTTTATTGTTTATTTGGTACTTTGTAGCTCTGATCTGTTAGTGCTATATATATATATATGTAGCTATATGGATGACGTTAAAATAAGTTAAACAGATAGCATAGTTTCTACTGGTCCATAAAGTGATATGAGCGTTGAGGATTAGTAGTGGATTTATTGATAATGAAGCTTGTTCTTGCGTCACAGATGGAGACGCGAAATGTTCAGACATCGCGCGTGTGAAGGTAAGTTTATTCAAGCTTTCGTGTTATGCATGCTATTAAATAAATTGCTCACAAAACTAGGGGATGTTTCAAAATGACTGTGAATAAGATCCCACAAGAACTACTGGACAGTCTGATCATGTCCCATCACTGCCAGTGTGTTTTGGCAGTCTTGAGTGACCATACACCCAACACTAATACATGCCACTTTACAACTCTTACCACTGTAACCTTGAGCACCAGGCTGATTTTCACACGTGCAAAGCTTCTCCAAACATCCAGCATGCTCACAGAAACACACACACACACACACACAGACACACTGGGCCAAACAAATCCCTTACATGACACGGTGAAGCCAGCTGGATAATGTGGGGCGCACATGTCCAGTTGGACATCATCACTCCCCGAATATGTCATTTAAGCATCTCATTTGCATTATCAAATAACGTCAAAATAAAATCCAATGCTACTTTTTGAATTGCTTCATATTTGTTTTAAAAATTTCCCAAATATTTGTGAGCATTGCACTAGTACAACTGTGTGCTGGAATGTTTCTCAAAGCATAGTCCCTTTTATGTACAGAATGAAGGTAAAGAGCTGACTAAAGAAGAGAAGCAACGTTTGCGCAAAGAGAAAAAACAACAGAAGAAGGGCAAGAAAGATGAAAAGGGAACAGACAAAGAAAAGAAGCCTGCCCCTTCATCTGCCTCACAGCCTGTTACCCAAAGCCCAACACAAAAAGGTAGGCAACTGGTTACGGTAAGCATACTGAATAATGTGTTAGAACCTCAGTAATGCAAACAAAAACACAGTCATATTCATTTGTGGTAGCCTAGTGCTAAAGGTACTGGTCCAGGGTGCAAATCCCACTTCTGCCAAGCTGCCACAGTTGGGCCCTTGAGCAAGGTTCTTAGCCCACAGTTTCTTGGATTGTAAGACTGCATCAATTGTAAGTCGCTCTGGATGCGGGCGTCTCCTAAATTCTGTAAATGTAAATTTTGGCCAAGTGCACTTCCCAAATGAAATGTAAATTCCATCACCATGTTGTAAGTGTCCACAATTAATACCAATTCAATTCAATTTAAGTTTATTTATATAGCGCCTTTTACAACGGAGCATTGTCTCAAAGCAGCTTCACAATATTACACTGTCTTAAAAAGGCCAATCCCAAGTTGAGCAAGCCTAGGGCGACAGTGGAAAGGAAAAACTCCCTAAAATGGTAGGAAGAAACCTTGGGAGGACCAAGACTCAACAGGCGACCCATCCTCCATGGATGGCCTAGATGTTAACTAAATAAACACCAAAAGGATATTACTTATTATTATTAAAATAATATTTACATTACAGTAGCATAAATAGACTATATGACTATGGTAATGTCCAATCAGCATCCACTTCAGTCCTATCCTGTTTCACAGACTGTAATTCAGTCATTAAACAGCACATACCCGTACATTTTACTCCAAGCCATCCTGTAGGACTGTAGGAATAATCTACCCCGCCCTTAATTGGATCAAAATGCCTAACAGAAGTCGGGATGATGTTTAATTGATATAGAAGAACATCCCAGTCTCTAATGACCCGTTCTCATGTAGCATTCCTGCACGCTTACAGTTAAGGTAACATAGAACCCAAACATTTCATTAGAGCATCCGCCGATCGATCGGCTCCAGCTTCAAACAGCGAACGCTTATTATTTTTCGAACACTCTGCCCATCCAGGCAGAAACAGCCATGGCAACCAGGCCTCATTTAAACACAATATTCATAAAGGCTATTAAATATAATAGCACTGTCTAACTAATGATTAGTGCTCATTAAATTGTCCTTCAAAAGATTTATTTTCAGCTCTTATTAGTCCATGATGGAATAATCACGGCTCACAGAACAGATGCTAGCTGGTTAATTCCTCAATGCACTTGTTGATGAATGTGGACTAAAACCACAGTCCAAACAGAGAAAACATCCAGCTGTACAGCAAATCCAGACTAAAGATGCTTATTCATGCCCAATGAGACTGTCAACAAAGGGCCTCCACCCTCACTCTTACAGTATATAAAGTCTGACGTTTGGTTAAATGACATGCTCAGTTCGGCTAATACGACCTTGTTAATTGAACTACTTACTATAGCTGCTTTTGAACCAGAAGGTTCTATGGACTCATTTGGGAGGACGTGCACCCTGCAGAACTCGGCTGAGAACTACATTAGTTCCTGGTATTTTTGGAGGTTTTCATTCACACCACTAGTGGAAAGGTTGTTCACGTAGTGAGGAGATAATACATGTTTTATTATAAAATAAGCTTTGTGTTTGTGTTAATGACTGTTAAAAGCATGTTTAGAGCACACCACCTCTGCCACAGTTGGGTCCCTGAGCAAGGCCCTTAACCCACAATTGCTTGGATTGTAAGACTGTAATAATTGTAAGTCGCTCTGGATATGAGCGTCTACTAAATGCTGTAAATGTAAACTCTGGCATAGGCTTCAACCCATAAGCTCTGACCAAGAACCAGGGCCAAAAACAAAAATGAGTAAATAATAAATGTTAGATGATAGAATTTGGAGTCAAATTTAAAGGACTGCTTGCTCCTGCACTAGACATGAACCATTTTCTTCAATGAGAGATTTGTTTAAGTTAAATAACTAATGGCTTGGCAGCTTTAATCCATCAGTCACAGAGCTACACAAGCTATACACATTCCAGGAAATATGTTAACTCAAAACACAGGCTGGGAACATGGTGTATATATAGAAGCAAAGAAAAATCTTCTTTCTTTAATAAAAGCTTGAGTTTTCAGCTAGCTAATTTGCTCTTTTGACCATGTTCTAAAATAGATGTAGAGTCAGTTGTGAGAAAACAATACAACATACACTAAACATCATAAGCTAGTCATCTAAAATCAGCTCTCTAAAATTAAGACAAGCAAAAAAAATGGCAAGTTAAAATGGAGCAATCACATTGATGTGCACAATATTGTAACACCAATAACTTATACTTGTACTGATTTCACATATTTTTGCAGCTGCATGTTTAAGCCCCAACTATCCAGGTTTAACCAGCCACCTTTTAAATAAAATCACTATAAAAGCACTATGCTCAC
Source organism: Parotocinclus cesarpintoi (assembly GCA_034780495.1). Lineage (NCBI taxonomy): Eukaryota > Metazoa > Chordata > Actinopteri > Siluriformes > Loricariidae > Parotocinclus > Parotocinclus cesarpintoi. Next base: position 3,813 of record JAUZSV010258705.1, read on the forward strand.
AGGATAAGAAAAGTCACAAAAGAGCTTTCATTAAAATCTTTGTCACTTTTCCTAGGCAACAGTCAGATTAAATGGAAAGAAAAATAGGAAATGTATTCAAGTCTCCTTCTCCCAAAAGGGTCATTTTCCACCTTAAAACATTATTCGGAATATCAGAATCAGCTGCCCATTACTGTACTCCTTCATATTTCACATAACATACATGTACAATCATTATTTAAATTTGTATTTCTTGTAATTCCCCACCGCACCCTAACCCCCCAAAAAATGCTGCTGTGGCAAGTATACTGCTCACAAAAATTAGGGGATATTCCAAAATGAAATATTTCAAACTTTAAATATTTTTTTTGTTGTTTAAATAATGGAGACAACAAAAGTCTATCAAGTAGCACATCCAGCAAACACATCCAGTTTAAATTAATATAATATTACAAGCTGTTTAGAGTATATGTTCAGGGAAATCGGGCAGACAACCAAGTTTGTTTTTACACATGTTTTATTTAGTCTTGTATGGTGTTAAATATCTATCCTGTACAACAAAGGATGCAGGCATAGGATGCACATACCCTGGATGGGATATGAGACTCTTGTAGACTTGTGCCTTAGACAGGGGACAACAGGATCACCTTCACAGCAACATCTTATCACATCTGTTTGTGACTACCAACCTGGACAGAAATCACCCCTGAGACCTGAAACTGGGTCGCCATTGTGGTGGGCTAATAAAATGGCTGCTGCCTGACCCACGATGGCACAGTTGCTCACAGCTATATTGTCCCCAGTTTTACCTGTGTGTGGAGTTTGCCTACTCCGGGTGCTCCAGTTTCCTCCCGCAGTCCAAATACATGCTTTAGGTTAATAGAGTGCACTAATTTGGCCTGATTGAAGTATGTACGCTTAGTTTGAATTTAACCTTGTGTCTGTTGTTAAATAGCCATTGATGCTGAAAGCAACATCAAATAAACCATATAAATAAACAACAGGTTTTCTGTTTTACCATTAGTGACCTGGAAGATAACATGCACATTGAAGTGATACCCAGCTATGCATTTCTTGGGCTTACCAGTGGTACAATAACCGAGATGTGAGTATATTATGAATTAATGCGATCTTGTTCATGAACGGCACATCATCTGAGGTAACCCCATGCTGTCACTTATTTCTCATCGAAAAGGAGACTGACGAAGAACGGGATCACAGACGTACACAGAAATGCCTTCACTGGCACTAAAATTGACAAACTGTAAGTCTGCTTATGTTATTTTTATATTGCAACTTCACTATAAAATCTCTGACACCACCTGCCCCCCATCCCCCAGGATTCTCATGGGAAACCAACAGCTGAAGCGTATCCACAACTACGCCTTTCTTGGTGCTGAAGGCCCCCTCGTTCTGTAAGCATGAACAGCTCTCTCAGTCAACAACAACCTGGCCTGCCAGCTGCATCACACAATTCAGCTAGTTTATACCCCACTGCCTGTGTCGCTGTAAGGCCTGGGCTTGAAACCTATTATCTACTATGTGACCTGACTGCTAACGAGCACTGATCACATAACTGACCCACCTAGAAAACTTATGTACAGTTTACCTAAACTAAAATCAGTTTTACGAGTAATAAACTTAAACCGTCTTGGGAGTAGTTGTTTTAAAGCAACCTAAATCTAATCTTAAGAGTTTACAAGTGGGTAGGTTGGCAGTGCAGAGTTGAACTCTTATTTTCAGTACTATAATACCTTCATTATCAAATTAACTGTACCTTATTACTGGAACAAATTAAAGTAACTGTGATTGATTCATATATTTAGCCAATATAAATACTGGCTCAGATTTGGTCTTAAAGGGCTTTCCTGTAAAAAGCAGTGTACAGGGTTTACCATATACTCTGGCATATGTCTGATAGGCTAGCCTACCACCACAGAGACCCGGGTAAGAGTCCAGGCAGTGCCTTCCAGCACTGGAATGGACTGGCGCTTACAGATGCACCCTTTGCTCATTGAGGATAGGTGCCAGAGCTCCCATTACACTGCCCAATAGTAAGTGGGGTTGAAAATGGGAAAGAAATTAATAAATATTTTAAAAAATTCATCCTAAACTCTTAAGTCAATGACCACAGGTGAGAGTGTCTGTTTTAAAGTTTTTCTGAAATTGTTCATTGTATAATTACACTCAACATGCAGTGACGTCGCAGGCAAATATGTAAATGATTACATGTGTGGTCTGATTAGACACTATCTCTGTCATAAGATGTTGTAAAGTACTTTAATTGCTGCACTATAAAAGGCTTCCAGATGCTACTTTTGGGTAGTGTACCTCTTGGTGAGAGATCATTGACTGCTAGACATGCGTTTGCAATGCATGACATTTTGCCCAGTTGACAGGCTTTGAGAGGGAGCACATTATTGGACTGAGATCAGCAGGATGGTTGTAGGCAACTCTGTTCTAGCTGTTAGGTGATTCGAGCAGTCGTCCCGACCGGCCCAGACAGACTACCGATAGAGATCATTTGATCCTCCCACCGGTGGCACCTTTACTACACATCCCTGTTTCTGCCTTGACCTTTTCTAGGCGCTTAGCTGAATGAAATCTGTCGCGACTGGATTGAATGCAGTTTCTCTTTGGCATCTTAGGACGGTCAGATTCAAGTATAAAAGCCTCATGATATGTGCATCAATTTAGCCTTTGCTGTGCAGGATCTACAGACCCATCTGTGAAAAACCTAAACCAGTTTGCCCCCAATACTCATCTCTATTGTCTCCAGGCTAGGGGCAGCCTAACAGGGTACTAGTGTCTCCTTTCAGTTGTATTCCCAGATAACCTTCTCTCCTCTATAACATTGTAATAACTTGCATATATTATCATATTACATTTATAAAGGTCATTCGATTCCAACTTCTTACAGAGTTATTTTTAAAGTTTTGTGAAACATATAAACATCATAAGAGTGAAAATCATCACCGGAGTGAAAAGCTTTAAGGAAATGTTCAGAATTTGTTGGTCTTTGGCATGTTCATTCTTTTGATCTGATGGTCCATGTTCTCCCAGCATGATTTCACAATATTCCAAAAGAACATCTTGTGATGTTACAGAATACTTTTCTTTCTCTCTTTTCCAAGTTCCCCCATAAATGCTCAGTGAAGTTTGGGTTAGGGAGAATTGTCACTGATTTAATTTCAAAGAGAGAGTTTAAACAGAGCGCCCAAAGTCTGTGAAATCTATTAAATTGTCTACAGCATTCTGAAACCATTACAGTATTTTAGTCTCATAGTAGTCTTTCTGAATATTGTGCGAGGAAACGTACTGCAATTATTAGTTGTGGTCCAGTTATATACGGAAACTCAACTTCGATGGATGGATGAGCTTACAAATACTGAACACTTTCTACCTGAGGTCAATTGTGTGTCATTGTTTGTGCAGGGACATTTCACGAACTTCCCTTAGTGCTTTGCCAGAGAACATGCTGAGGAGTCTACAGCTGCTGATCGCCACCTCAGTTTACTCCCTCAGATGGCTACCCAATCTGGAGATATTCACAAAGCTCACCAAAGCCAACCTCACCTATCCCAGCCACTGCTGCGCCTTTAAGAATTTCAAAAAGAACAAGTAAGTAAAGCTAAATGATTGATTTCCAACCCCTGGAGAAGCCATGGGTCTCCTGATCTGAAAGTGACTCTAAGCAATAAGCTTTTAAAACGTTGACGTGTGTTTGCAATGGGAAGATTTACAGACTTGCTTGGCTCTGGAATTTCTTTGCTTCTTTGCATCTTTGCAACACACAGTTTATTTCACTCCATGACTCTTGAAATGATAGCACAAGGTTTGCACTTAAATCATAAACCAAATGAAACTCTGAAATTGAAACAAATGATATTCATTTATAAAGATCACTGTGATCATTTCCCATTTTTATATACAGTTTAAAGTAACCAATATAATTATGATTGTTATTACTGAGTCCATACTGAGAAAATGCTATATGCATGTATGATTTAGAAGAATTTCACCATATAATCAAATTAGCCTCTGATAGCTGGACAGATAATACATATTATTTGATCGATACTTTAATTTATTGGTCCAACCTGAAGACTTGGCACCTAATTTTATACAACTTTAATTTTTTATGTCTTCTAGTCCTCTTTGTGAGTTGGTGACTACTCACAAAGGCTTACAAATTGGCTGTATAATTGCATTATAACTGCAGTGAGCAGTTCCTTTAGCACACACAAAAAAAAGAAACGTAAAAAGTAACGATTACTCTGTTCTTGGTCTGTGGTCATAATACACCCACTAATCACTTTTAGCTCTACCTCCTTGTTTCTGCACTGATTGTCCATTTATGTAGCTTCATCAGGTTTATCAGTGTCACTGCTGGTCTGAAACAGTCCACCACCCAGCAATGTCCATCCTGTAGCATCCTGTAGGCAGCAAAAGGTGCCACAGATGAGCTGTTGTATCTGATTTTACATCTATAATGTCTGTAATTGTACAACTACAAAGTGTGTCTATGTGATAAGTGGAAGGACTGAGTAAATAAACAAGGCGATGTTCCTACTATTCCACTGCTTTACTGGGTAAAATCCAAACTATAAAATACCAAATACATTTTTGGTCTTCTGTTGGATCTTCATGACTTTGCAAGTGGATTTTTATGTTCTGCATTCTGCCAGCTAATGCATTTACATTTACGGCATTTAGCAGACGCCCTTATCCAGAGCGACTTACAATTCATACAGTTTTTCAACAATTTTGGGTTAAGGGCCTTGCTCAGGGACCCCACTGTAGCAGCTTGGCAGAGGTGGGATTTGAACCCTGGACCTTCTGGTCCATAGTCCAGTGTCTTACTAGGCCACCACAGTCCACTCACCAACCTGTCTCTCCAAATTATGTTCCTACTAATGTTACAACATCTTAAAATCTGTTGTTGTGTGTGCCTGCAGGTCAGAAAAGAATGATTTGTGCAACGATCCTGCTGCCCACAACGAGGAGCCATACTTTTTTGAGGAGCACTGTAAGGACGTGATAGAAGTGAGCTGCTACCCGGAACCGGATGCCTTTAACCCGTGCGAGGACATTATGGGTTTCACCTTCCTGCGTGTTCTTATCTGGTTTATCAGTGTGCTGGCTGTCGTGGGTAACTTTGTCGTTTTGCTGGTGCTCCTGAGCAGTCGATCCAAGCTAACTGTGCCCAGGTTCCTGATGTGCCACCTAGCATTTGCTGACTTCTGCATGGGTCTCTATCTCCTGATGATCGCTGCCGTGGATGTGCGAACCCGATCGCACTACTATAACTATGGAATTGAGTGGCAAACGGGTCCTGGATGTACCACGGCAGGCTTCCTGACGGTTTTCGCTAGCGAGCTATCAGTATACACGCTAACGGCTATCACGCTGGAGCGCTGGTACACCATCACCAACGCCATGCGATTGGAGCGCCTACTTCACTTACACCATGCGTGCGTCGTCATGGCATTTGGTTGGTTCGTCTCAATTCTTGCCGCTTTGATGCCGGTTCTGGGCATGAGCAGCTACATGAAGACCAGCATCTGCCTGCCAATGGATGTGGAGACGGTGGCTGCACAGGGCTATGTTATGTTTCTCCTGATTCTCAACGTGGCTGCGTTCGTGACTGTATGCGCATGCTACGTGCGCATCTACATCACAGTGCGTCACCCTGCATCATTGCCTGCCAGTGCAGATGCTCGCGTGGCCAAGCGCATGGCTGTTCTGATCTTCACTGACTTCCTTTGCATGGCTCCCATCTCGTTTTTCGCCACCTCAGCAGCCCTTGGGCAGCCGCTCATCACTGTTTCATATGCCAAGGTCTTGCTTGTGCTGTTCTATCCCATAAACTCATGCGCTAACCCATTTCTCTATGCCTTCTTCACCAAGAGCTTCAAGCAGGACTTCTTTGTGCTGGCCAGCCGCTTTGGCTGCTTCGAGGCTCATGCCCGGATCTACCGCACAGAGTCGTTATCCATGCACAATGGCGTTAGGGGAACTTCACCAAAAACTAGTGACGGGATGCTATATTCACTGGGCCAGATTGCCCACCCTCACTGAACCCCCTCCACTGACACCAATTTACAGTGACTGTTTCCTGTAAACTAAGCTGCTCTTGTCTCTGTCACAGAAAATGTGTAAGAATTGGAACCGCCAATGGTGTTTTTGAGATTCTGGACAATTAAGAAACCATACAACCGCTATATTTTATGGTTGCCCAACGTTCGCATTAACGTTTTGTACCTTTTCATAGTACCTGATTCATGAGAATTCTTACACTTTTAGGACCATGTTGGTCTGTTCTGTGCTGCTTGGAGTTCAACAAAGACAAAAAGGAAATGTAGCAATATTATTGCTGTGTATGAAATATCCACATTCATATTACTTTTTTAAGAGTATTTTGAGGCGTTAAGCTCGTGTTAAAATAATAAGATTCCTATTAAAACTTTCCCAGTGTTCAAGCAACATTTGTGTGCGAAGTAGCCTCAAAGTAAAATAACTTTGTAAAGATGTTAAGTAGCTTTTACAACATGTCTGGTTTCCTGTTAATGAAAATAGCAAAACCAGCATATGTCATGTTTTTACCATTGCTGTACTGGTTACCAATACATATTAACATTTGGGTTTACCTGTTAAACCAGCATCTAACCTGTTTTGACCAGTTTGGAAATAATATTTATTGTCGATTTAAGGAGCTTGCTAAGCAACAAGTGAATTTAGCTGTTCAGACAAAGTTGTGTGTTCAACTATCAATAGAAGTTTATTCAGTTTTATAAAAGAAGGTATTTAAAAAAATTAAAAAAATAATAATAAAAAAAAAAAAACATACAAACATTCCAAACTGATGATCCATATGCTAGCATCCAAAACATGCTGGTTTGAAGGTCAAATAGATGCACTGGAAATTCACATTTCACATCTAGTCAATACTGGAGCATAAACAGATCCCTGGGAATTAACTAACAGCAGTATTTAGTACTATTTAATGCTAAGTATAAACCTGCTAGCTCTGTGCTAATGTTACATACATAACACTGTTGATGCCGTGCTCAAATTTGACAGTTGGTCCCCATTAAATAAACTGTTAAGAATAGCATGTTGTACATAAAGACTCTGACACTAGTTGTTTCTACTCATGAACAAGCAAGGTTACTAGCAGTTAGCATGAAACCTTTTTAACGTGGCTAGTGGTAAAATGGCTGAATGCCAGAACTGCTGTGAACTTAGTGGAACCAAAAAGTAACACCATTTTACAGTGGACTCATTTGATATAGTCAATACAGTTTAGTAGTTTTATGGTTTACAGTCAAATGTATGGAGCTCATGGTGAAGTTACAGTGGATTTTCTAAATGAATATCATTTTACAAGTACTGCATGGATTAAACTTTACTATGGGAATGTTTCTGCTTATATTATAACTATACATTTTATATATAAATCTGTTTGTTTTCAAAGGTTTTGGCACCTTTGCTGATGATCAGCTAACATCTTGAGAATCAGTTGACTTCAAATATATACAGTGGGTATAGAACATATTCAGACCCCTTTAAATGTTTCACTCTTTGTTTCATGGCAGCCATTTGCTAAAATCAAAAAAGTTAATTTTATTTATCATTAATGTACACTCACCATCTCATATTGACAGCGAAATACAGACATGTAGATTATTTAGCAAATTTATTAAAAAAGAAAAACTGAAATATCACATGGTCATAAGTATTCAGACCGTTTGCTCAGTATTTAGTAGAAGCTCCTCTTTGAGTTAGTACAGCCATGAGTTCTTCTTGGGAATGATGCAACAATTTTATCACACCTTTATTTGGGGATTCTCTGTAATTTTTCCTTGCAGATCCTCTCCAGTTCTGTCAGGTTGGATGGTAAGCGTTGGTAGACAGACATTTTTAGGTCTTCCCAGAGATGCTTAATTGGGTTTAGGCCAGGGCTCTGACTGGGCCAGTCAAGAATGGTCACAGAGTTGTTCCAAAGCCACTGCTTTGTTATTTTAGCGGTTTGTTTAGGGTCAGTGTCTTGTTGGAATGTGAACCTTCAGCCCAGTCTGAGGTCCTGAGCTCTTTTTGAAATGTTTTTTTCCAGGATATGTCTGTACTTGGCCGCATCTTGTTCATCTTTCCTTCAGTTGCACCCAGTCGTCAAGTCCCTGCAGCTGAAAAGCACCCCATAGCATGATGCTGCCACCACCATGTTTCACTGTTGGGATTTTCTCCACACAAACCGCTTAGAATGAATGCCAAAAAGTTCAATCTTTGTCCCATCGGACCACAGAATCTTATTTCTCATAGTCTGAGAGTCTTTCATGTGTTTTTTGGCAAACATATGTCTTGCACTGAGGAGAGGCTTCTGTCGGGCCACTCTGCCA
>JAUZSV010258810.1:0-12189 GCA_034780495.1 Parotocinclus cesarpintoi
CACACACACACACACACACACACACACACACACACACACATACACACACACACACACACACACACACACACACACATTTACACACATGTAAATATATATATTTACATACCTTTAATCTCTGCCTTTATAGGATCTGGGTGCTCAGTCTTGTTTTTACCATAATCATAATTCATGGCTGCTGAAGAGTCTCAGACAGTAGAGCTCTGTAAGAATGCTTCAAATCAGAGACGGTCGGTTATATAGCTGCAGGGTCATATACACATTTACCAGGGTGGACTAAACCATTCAGGCCTTATCTCAGTCGGTTTTTCATGTGGTTGCTCAAGATAGAAGTGATTAAAAACGTATTAATATATTTGGTAATAACAACAACCAGGACGATTCCATGCTGCCTAGGTTTTTTGCACAGTCCAGGGTTCTTGGTCTTATTTTTGCATTTGGATTAATTACAGGGCACCACTGACAACATTATTATTTACAAATAGGTGTGTAGGTGTGCTGTTTCAACAGAAAAAAACAGAGTGCAAAGGCCATCCTAATACCATTTGCACTAACTTCGAATTGCGATACACTGTTAAAGCAGGTGTAACTTTTATTTCTGTAACCTCATATTGTAACGAGGTGAAATGTATTTTCTGTCATTTTTTAAATAATATCATGTAGTGTTACCATGAAATAGCAGAAAGACTTGTTGCTCATTTTGGTCTGTTGGGTACTACATCTTTGCTTCTGTACAAGGTACACTTTTCTCACAGTCTGCCATTGTTTTGATGAACAACAAAAGGCTGAAGATCAGCACAAAGTGATGTGCTTTATCAAAGACTGTTTGACATGTTTCATGAACAAAACCATGTGACGTAATGGACTCTGTACCTGCATGCTTACTCTAGCTTTGGAATTTGTACACTACCAAAATGGGATATCCTTTCCAGTTATAGTAACAAATATATACTGAAATTTAACAAAAATCTCAGGTCTTTACAGTACAGTCTTAATAAATGCAGTGCTCCATGTATCATGTACAATAACTGCACAATTATTGCATGAGGTCTTATGATGGCTTGGCAAAGTCATATATACTGCTCACAAAAACTGTGATAATATAATGACAATATTTTTTGTGAGCAGTAAATATAGTTTAAATATATTTAAAACTGCACTAACAAATATCTCTATTAAATAGAAATGTACCATTTTGGAATTGTTAAAAAAAAGACTTTAAAACGCGAATTGACTTTCTTGGTTATCAGATACCATTGTCTCAGTTTGAGTGGTTTCGTCACTGGATTGTTTAGTTTACGTTTGGAAATCGCTGATCAGAATGTATCCCTGCCCTGTCACACAGCAGTTTGATTCCTTACATTTCCTTTTTCAAAAGAGCATTTTCTATTTTTGTTCTTAATTCGAAATAAACACAATGGTTTGTATTTGCTGTCTGTTAGCACCATTATATGAGTAAGCACTGCCTTTCAAAATAAACATTCATTTAATCATTATCTTCATATAATTCACACAGTGCCCACCTGGCAACTCTGGGTGCAAGGTCAGAAACAACCCTAGATGGGGTGCCAATCCATCGTAGGGAACACACACACACAAAGGGCCACTTTTTAGAGACTTAAATAAACCTAACACGCATGTCTTTGGACTGTAGAAGGAAATCGGAGTACCTGGAGTAAATCCACACAGACACCGGAAGGATATGCAGTCTCAGCACAGAAAGGACCCAGGCCACCCCACTCTGGGCTTGAACCCAGGACCTTCTTGCTGTGAGGCAGTGGTGCTACCCTCCGAGCCACCGGCCCGGCCTTAAAATAAACGTGTATTAAATAATTTTTTTTACAAATTGCTCTAGATTTAATATTCTCAGTCTTCATAAATGCTCGCTGCATTGGGATTGAATAAAAGAATAATGAGTGCAACTAAAACGTTCTCCACTACAAGGTTGGCTTTTTTGCTAAGGAAAACAAGCTGTTTACAATCCCATATGTTCCCTTCCCTTCCCACATGTTATCTTGTTTTTGTTTTAAGAATATAAGATTATAACCTGACACAGCTCACCACACTCGTGTTTTTGGCCTGTTCAGGTTCAGGATCCAGATTTAAACCAATATTCAGTCTTAGTTTAGTTTAAACACAAACCCTGAAACCTTTCCCAACTATTCCCCAACTAAGCAGTTAAACTGTCAACTAAGCATTGAATGAAAGGACAATTGGTTTGCAGGTTTGGTTTAGTCCTATATTTTGTCTAAAAATGTACGCTCTTAAATATATGCATAAAAATGAGGCTTAAACATAAACAAATTATGAGTAATTACCTGAGGATCTTGGTCCTCCTGACGCAATTAACAGGTTGTGGGCGTGTCCACTGTGTCCTATCGAATCAATGGGAAGGTTTGAGCGATTCAGCAGTCACATTTTTATTGGTCAAAATCAGTAACCGCTTCTGATTTACTGAAAACTTTTTACACTATTATAGCAGTGGAAATACAGAAGAAAAAACACACTTAATCATACGCCGATTTTTTGTTTACCCAATTGAATCAGCAGTTAATCAGAGCACGTGAGACTTGCATGAAAAGTGCTTGGTCATTTCTAAATTGTACTCGAAGATAAAATAAAAGCGCACTTTACACACCATTTATTCTGCAGGAACCCCGAGTAACTCAAATAAAGAAAAAGCTTAATAATCATGCATAACCTCGGATATAAGAGTAGGTCTGGATCAGCTTTCTATCAACGTTTTTGTAATGTTTTTTTTTAAACAAAAATGGCTTTATCACAATGATCTACCTCTATAATAAAATTCTGGATCAATCTATAAATCTATCCTACCTATAGTTTTGATACAGGTAGTGTTTGAAACTGCTAATATTTAGCTAAGATTTTATAAGGTATACATAGGAAAAAACACGAAATATTTATTAATTATTGTTTGACCTAAAACAATGCAGTTTGTTTAAGGCCAGACTTTTTGAATTGCTTGTACCACGGATGTCACTACTTAAGAATCTACTGAGGAGGGAGGGAAAAAAAAATCTTTCTTTTTCAGCACATTTCAATTTCTCGAGGACTATGTAGAACCAATACAAGGAAGGAGGAAGAAATTTAAAAAAACATTTTATTTAAAAAATAAAATGTATTTAATCTACAATTAAATTAAAGTGAATCTGGAAAAACATTAAATGAACAGGAGAAACCCGTTGGTTAATGCCTAATGCAATATTATGAAATTATGGGCGTGGCGCTAAATGTCAAAAGGGTAGTGATCTGCGCGTGCGCAGTAGCACTAGGTAGGCCAGTTTATTGGGAAGGATTTTCAGGACACGTTACCCTGTTGATGGGTTATAGCTCCACTGTGCCCCTCTAGTGCTGCAATTGCAGTATCTTCTGCAATCCGTTTCCTATCTAATCACAATGCATGTATGTGCTTTAGCAAATGCATTTACTGGACAAGATAATGACCTGTCAACACTTCTGCCCATTTTACTCAAGTCCAGTTGGCAACTTTTCCACAATCAATGCACTGGACAAGTCGTGGGCTGTTCCTAGAAAATATAAATCTGACTGTATTTACAACAATTAAAATAACACGTTTTTGGAATTTATAAACAAATACTTTAAAAAGTACTCTATTGTCAGAGTGCATTTGTAGATCTGTTTCTAAGGTATCTGTTGTTTTCTTAAACAGATTTGGATTGTGTTTTGTAATCATTCATATGTGGTGTTCATAAAACTCAGAATATAGAGTCAACTCCTAATGCAATCTTTAATGATATTTTAACTAAAAATAATGCGTCGTTAGTTTTACAAAGAACTAAATGTAAAATTTAAAACGAATCACCAGAGGAATGTGGCTAATACAAAATTGTATTAACTGTTGGATTAAATTGTTACAATGACATGGCATCAATTACTGTGTTCAATTATTTTGAATTTTTATACATATAAATAAAGCTATCCATTTTCTATTCACTAGATTACCTTGTGGGCCAAAAGTCCAAGAAAGAGCACTTGTAAAATGCTTCCATTTTGCTTTTCATATCATAATAGTATAACAGTTTGAGTAAAAACCTGAGTAGGGTAAAAACCTGAGTAGGGTCTTCAGACCAATTCAGATGGTCCACGTTATCTCAGCATGATTTTGCAATATAACAAAGAGCTTCTTGGTGTTCTGATAACATTTAGGTGAGGTGACTGTGGAGGAACTTCTATTTCAGTCTGCACTCCTTGATCTTCAAGTAGTTGTTGCAAAGCTATGATGTGTGCTTGTCATTATTCTTCTGTAGTGTCAATCACAGATCCAAACAAGAATTTCCTTGAGGAGTCTCAGATTTTTCATGATTTTAATCCAATGTTGCTGGTTTGTTCCTCCTCGGCCCACTTTGGGTAGATGTTCACCAATTGGACCCACCCACCATGCCTTGTTCAGGTTTTAAACTACAAGAACTGCTCTTTTAAAGCAGTACAGCCCATAATAATCTTATTTTAGGATCAGTCACAGGTACACTGAGAAAAATGCTTTTTTCAGAAAGAACATTGACACCAATATGTGTCTTAAACACTTATTGCTTGTTTAACCTGACATATTCATAGCTCTTGTCATTTGACCCCCTTAAACAGACCTCTTTAAGTTCATACTTTTTGTAGATTTGTAGTTCAAGTCCTTAATGTATGGGAATTACCATCATTCCATCCTAATTTGTGCCTCTTTTCAGAAATGTATTGATGTAAATATAATTCCTCTCCTAATTGTTGTCTTACTTTCTAGGTTTATTATTGACATCAAATCCCATATCAGTCCTAATACTGCTTTTTAACACCAAGCAGCTGTACATATAAATACTAACAAACACCACAACCCTGATAACGTGCATACATTTAATATAAACCCTTATATAAAGCCCTGGCAACAATACAACACTCATCAACAAACCAGCAAATTGGTATTGAAGTAATCTCAATACCTGCTGTTTTTCCACTTTATCACTGCCGTGTTTATCTACACACAATGTTCATGTACATGTATTCTTTGTACAATGATTTGATTAAATTTATTACACACTTTAATTTGATTTAAATTGTTGCAGGTTACCAGCTGACCTGTATATAAGCGTATTCAGATTTGACAGAAACAACGAAACCAGGACATTTAAAGATATAATTGCACATATTTGGCCACTGGATGGCAATATTGCCAACTTTGTGTTTAAAGAAACTGTCGCTAAATAATTAAACCAGTTTCTGTTCTCTACTGTAGAACCGACAGATTTTAGAGTTTAAACAATTGTACAACCAGAAACAGAGTCTATGGAATGGCCTTTAATAATTAGAAAAAAGAGTGCTTTAAAACAAAAGATATACTTTTAAAACATGCAAAATCATAATTGCCACAAAAAGATATCTTCACATAATTTCAGCTTTAGACACAGGAGTGAGATGTTTTATGTAAAGGGCATTTTAGGTCCTATGTACAACATATTTACTAAAGGGGATATCTTTCTGATATTTTCATTTATTTGAATTGAATTGGCTAAATCTTACTTGACCCACTTTACCTGGCCGAGTTTCTGTGATGCTTAAACGCTTCTACTTCTCAATAATATCATCTAGGATGGAAGGCATTTCACACAGTGACTTGTTGCAATAGTGACATCCTATTGCAGTACAGTCAGGTTCAGTGAGAATTCTTTTACAAATGATTGTAAATTCACACTGCATTTCTAGGGGCTTGATTTTACACAATAAGACTAAATGAAATACCTGAATTCAATGATTAAAGTACCACCAAACACATTGCTTTCATTCCCATTGACTGCACAGGGGCTCTTCTCTGCATTCATTGTCAGTCTGGTCCTCTATTGTTACTTGTCTAGGTTATTGTCCGAAAGTTAAAAATCTCGTCCCATCTACATTTGTAAACATAACTCTGCTGTTTGCTACCAACTATTTAATTATTTCATTCAATGGTTGTACTATGTATAGCAATTTATATGAGACAAATAAAAATATGCCTGTTGCTTGTCTTATGGTTAAACATTTTAAATTCGCTGTCTCATAATACAGATAAGGTAACCTGTACGACCTCTGTTTAAGGTTTTGATCTTTACATGTACATCATATGGCCTTAAGTGGCTCCACATGTGCATGAGAATTACACTGATCTTTCTTTTTTTATTCATGCTCACTTAAAGTCTTCTGATGAAAGTCCTCTGGTATGAAAATACCATGCAGGTCCAGGTGAACGGGAACATTTACTGATGCACGGGCTATCTCTTTTAAGGTTTTTGCATCAAGAACCAACATGAAAGGTGACGTTTGGGGATTTAATGAGACAACCGATGACAGAATAATACCTGAAAGAAAGAAAACCCCTTACTGTTTTGACCTTATTAGACCTAATCAGCATGTATTGGTTATAATGTTTACCATCGTCTTCATCCACAGCATCCGATGACGCCACAAACTTTGGTTCAGATGGAAAGCAGTCTTCGTCTGTCCATTCTAGGTGCGTCTTCGTAACCGTGTCCACTTTTGCAATCTGCACAACATTTCAGCAACAGCAGAAAGTCATTATGTCTATGAAAACAGTCATCTGAAAGTCCAGGTTTCAAATCAAGATCCTACACACTTATCAGCCATTACAATAAAACTCCATGCCTTATAGGTCCCAATCATGCCTCCGAGGCTCTGACCTGTCGAGATCCTGCGATCCACAGATATTTGATCAGAGTGAAGAAAGGGAAATTTACAGACAACACTTTCAACACTCATGATTCTCAAACTATTCCTGACAATATTTGTCCCAAGCCATCAGTTAAAACAGGTTCATATACAGTTACATATACACTTACTGCGCAAGACTCATGGGCCACCACTAGCTTTGTTGTTGTAGCAATAATATAATCTCCATATACACGTATAACATACTGTCAACGACTAGACCCAAAAATGTCAAACTTGGTTTCATCACTCCATAATACTGAGCTTCATTCCAGTCTATGTGATCTTAGTAATTTGGCCCTGATTGTTTTTAATAGCTGATGTGAGTTTCCAGTCATGTTTTAATACAGAGACTGAGAAATAATCATATATGGTCATTATACACAAAATTAGGGGATATTTCATATCAGTCTTTGTAAGCAGTATATCATTTCTAATACAATGATATATTTAATCTAATGGCGCTCTCTTTATCTAAATAAATCAGATTGTATATGGTATATATACAGTACAGTTCAGATTTTTGGGCATCTCATAGAATGCATTGCACCTTATTTGCTTGTGGTAACCACTCCACCCTTGAGCCATAGAAATATCTGTATTTCTTCCCATTGTATTTGTAGTTGATACCAGGTAACTCGATACCTGTAAGGAAGCAGAGAGCATACCGTACTTCTTAGATTGAAAACAAATCTGACATGATTACCAGTGAATTTGTTTCACTAACAATGAATATTCTGATTAAACTTGAGATTTTGTGATTCTAACCCCAAAACAGTGTTTCTGGAATGCAGTATAAGGAACCATCCTTCTGGAGCACTGCTTTAGCTGATGTGTCCCTGAGGCTCACAAGATTGCTGTCTGATGGATTTCACTATATATATAAACCATCGAATTGTTCAGAATAAAATCTGACTGAAGGCTTACTGACAACAAGCCTTTTCCTCACCACTAACCTTGAGGTCAGCATCGATGGGGATGACGAATCGCTGACACACTGGTGAAGACGTCAGCTTTCTTCTCTCAGTGGATTTGTCGAGCATTTCTTTAATGTTCTCCATGTAGAACAATTCATACAGACTGTTGTCTTGATATGTGATAAGATCAAACACTATGTGACTCTCTTCCTCATAGGCGTTGATGTGATGGAAGACCACAAATGCATCCGCATAGAATTTTGTGCTCACGGCCTTTCCTGTCTTTCTGTCGATCACATGGAACAGCGTCTATAATGAAAGAAACAAGGGGTTGTATGAAGGAACCACTGTAAATGAATATAAACCAGGGTTCAAATATGGCTTACATTATCGTCTGGGTCATATTTGAGGCACCTTCCCCAGCTGATTCCTCTCAATTGAGCTGTGATCAGTCGCAAAATGTCCAATTTGAAAGGCTGCTCAACAAAAATGATATAGTTTTCAGTCATCCCAAAGCTGTGGAAGTAGCTGGGGTAGAGGACGGAGCGCATTGGAATGGAGCAAATCTGCTGTAGGTTCTTCAGTTCAGGTTCTGTAATAATCATAATGAAATTATTAAACAGGGTCAACATTTTCTTTTACCTTTTTATTATTATTATTATTATAGTATTACCAATCTCCTGTGTTCCACGATACACATCCACAAACGTGTTTTGAAAATCAGACATGCTAGATCTCTGGGAGATACAATCAAATGAACTGCTAATTCTGAAAGTTTGCATAATTGTGCCACGCACAGATATGTCACATTTTGTAATTGCCTCAATAAATGAATGACCATGTATAATTTGTCAAAGTGAAATGAAATGAAATGATCATTAAAATATAATCATACCATATTAGAAATGAAAATAAAAGAACTCATTCATTCATTCATTATCTTCCGCTTAATTCACACGGTGTCGCGGGCCAGGCGGTGCCCACCCCATGCCGGAGCAAGGGCAGAAACAACCCTAGACGTGGTGCCAATCCATTGTAGGCCACACAGTTACACACTAAGGGCAACTTTTAGAGACAACAATTAACCTCACACATGAGAGGAAATCAGAGTACTCGAAGTAAACCCACATAGACACAGGAAAGACATGCAGACTCAGCACAGAAAGGACCCAGGCCACTCCACCCTTGGATTGAACCCGGGACCTTCTTGCTGTGAGGCAGTGTTGCTACCCACCGTGTCGCCGAAAAGAAATCATGATCATTTGAAAAGAGTAGAGTTTGAGTAGAACTGAAGGCTGACGTTGACACTTACTTATACCATCCATTTTATTTGAGGCATCAGCTGGCACCTTAAAGATGACATATTTAGGTCCACTCAGCGCCATAATAGCAGTTCCCATGTTGTAGGTGTTCCCTTCGTCATCATAGTGTGGATGTGCTGTAGCTATGTTCAAAGCAATGTGATTCCTGTAATCGGCCTTGCACCGTTCAAAACAGAAACAATCCAGAATAATCATCACTGAATATCATCGCCTGAAGATTTTTAAAGCTGTCCCAAAGAAAAAGAAGTGAACTTACTCTTCCTGTAGTGTCAAGTGTCACTGGGTTAATTTGATTGATGTATTGAATTTCTGACGAGGCATAGTAATCATCTCCATATCTTATAATATTGACAAGGTTATTGTCAGTAAATCTTGGAATCGCTTTGTAAAGGTAAGTGACAGCCCTGAAAAAGTGGGTTAAGAACATTCTGGTCAGATTTTTGCCAAGAAATAAGTTCACATTTCTCAAATGTGGGTTCCATTACTTTGAGAATATGTTCTGGCAAGGATCAGGGTGGGCTATGGTCCCAAATTCTGAAACCACTATCCTGTTGGCAGTAATGTTCTTCTGGTATGTATCACTTCGAAGGAATTTGCTTCTGTAGTATACCTCACCTGGGGAAAATACACTTATTTACAATGAAATTTAACAAACGACATATTTATAGAACTAGATTTTGGTTCATTTTCTTTTCATATAAATACACCAAGTGTCACTGGATAATATAAAGCAGACACAACACACTCATCACAACCCATAACAAAACAATGTGTATGAACTTTCATGTATGAACCTACCATCTTTAAAAGTAAAGCTGTGAATGAGGGACATTCCGTCAAACCAGTGGTCGTAAGCAGACTCTCCGACTGAGAAAAGACCAGGTCCATTGCGTATAAGAGTCCCCTGAAGCCAGTGTGGTATGGTACCTACAAATATACAAACACACCAAATAACACAAAAGAACTTTCACCTCAGTTCAAACTCTTTCCATTTTACTACATTTAGTGGCCATTTTTTTAGAGACACATAGTATATAGGTACACTTTATACATAAGTAGTTACTGATATATATAGTAGTAGATATATATACTGTATCTGCCCTGTCCACCAAGTTCCACCACAGGACCATTATTTAGGACAGGACAATAATCTTTTTACAGATGCATTGGCTAATAAGTCTTTCCATTACAATGGAAATTTATTTTTTCATTTTTTGGACAATAAGCATGTTTAGCTAAATCTGAATTATTCATATTTATTCAGTGCACATGTTCCATTTTCATCACAAAGGTAAATGTTCATTCTGCACTATGTAAAATGAATGAAATACCAAAGAAAGACTTTTTGTCAAACTTTTTGTTTTGTTTTTTTTTAACCTCACTTTCTTGGGACCTTGTGGACTATAACCATTTTTTTAAGCTTATTGGGCACAACATTCTAAAAAATGACGTTTGACTATTTTAGGGGTGACTGAGCACCCCTAAAAAAGCGCTCAACGTATTATTTCATAGGTCCTCGTTCTCCTTGTTTCACTCAGCTGATTGAAAACACTGAACTCTAAATTCACCTAATCCTAGTTTCGTATAATTTTGCCTCTCACATATATGTAATTGGATATGTAATATATAATTTTACATATTAATCCTTATACTGCATTTAGGACTTGTGTGACTATCTGATGCTTAGACCAACATCTGATTTATATATAAATAAAGGAAATTCGAAAGCACTTCCAAACCCCACCGTACCGTCCTAGCGCCTGAGCTCCTGTTAGGAACACGACAGCAGAACAAATGATATTAAACTTGGCACAGGATTTTACAAAGGATGCCCTTCCTAACGCAATCCTCACTATTTATCAGTGCTTGAAATTGGCATTAGGATTAAATGCTTCATATTGCAATCTCTGCCTGGGTTTGAGCCCAGGCCCCCTAACACTGAGCCCTGGAGCTGCTCATAAAATATTTTTATTAATAACAGATAAAAAAAAAATCTATCATGTTGGTATTTATTTATTTTTTATTTATTTATTCATTGTATTTTTTTATGTATTGTATTTATTATTTATATATTTTTATTTATAATAAAGTTGGCCCATATGCAGTCATGCTTAATGTGTACAGAACTACAAATACAAAACCTGCATGTCATATTTAGTTCTATGAACGGAAACCTTGGGCGCTTTTCCTAACTGCACACTTCCTGATTGTTACCTGAGTTACGGTTACGTTGAAGGTTAACTAAATATAAAATTATGTGACTCCTACCTGACACTTCAGCTTTCACTGGCTCCGGTGTCTCTGTCCCATTTCTGCAAAATATTGCTTCCATGTTGTGGGCTGATTCTGTCATGATATTCCAGTACACATGCTCAGTTTATCCTTTAACTTGTGCCCTTATCAAACCTGAAATACACAGGTCATCGACCATGCATATGTAAGTGATCACTTACATTTGATTACACAGTGCACCTTTGACAGCAAAATTTGACTTGGTACCTGAGTTATTCAACTTTCTGAATCAA
The DNA here is from genome assembly GCA_034780495.1 of Parotocinclus cesarpintoi. Taxonomy (NCBI): domain Eukaryota; kingdom Metazoa; phylum Chordata; class Actinopteri; order Siluriformes; family Loricariidae; genus Parotocinclus; species Parotocinclus cesarpintoi. The sequence goes on from JAUZSV010258810.1 coordinate 11,488, forward strand.
TTTTTTGTGTATGTGTGCAAAACATTTTACATATAACCAACTTTAATCCAGTACCAAAACAAAAAATTCTGATCATGTAACCCAATACAATATTGACATTAAATATCATGTAAATATAAATTATATAGTACAAACCTTTACAGTTTTACTCTGTTTTGTCTCTGCAAACTACATTCTATCTTGCTTCCCCTTCTGTGTTGTGTGTGTCTGCTATGTACTGTGTGTCACCAGCTTAATGACTCTTATGTGAGTAATAGATCTCACTTAGTGAGTAGCAGGAACTAGACTTCAATTGCCAATCAAAATGAACTGAGCTGTCAATTTCACTGCCTCTACACTTACATGAGTCGGACAGAAACACGTGCATTTTTATTGAGATTCAATTTGCATCTATTTTAGAATACTGAATCATTAGTATTGCATAAATAAGGCAGAAAAATGTGCCCCGGTAAAATTATTGTGGCAATTTGTATCCTGTATTGCTTAGCAAAGCTACAGGGCATGCTAGACAAATTCACTACAGGCACTACATTTCCCATAACACCTCGACATTTTCTAAAAGCTTAAGCAGCTAAGACTATCAGTCAGAGAAAGTGTGTTCTGTTTTCTTGTTCTGCAGACAAGGTAATTACACTGGTCAACAAATTTTCAAAAGTTGTTTGTTTCTGAAATGAAATGAGTCATTCCCTAATGATTTTTATG
>JAUZSV010258921.1:0-12189 GCA_034780495.1 Parotocinclus cesarpintoi
TGTGTGTGTGTGTGTGTGTGTGTGTGTGTGTGTGTGTGTGTGTGTGTGTGTGTGTGTGTGTGTGTGCGTGCGTGTATATGCCCTACGATAAATTGGTGGTAAGTTAATATTATTTTTTTAAATAAAGCACTATGTGCAAAGTACCTAAACTACTATATGCCATTGTCAGGTCAATGTAATATTAATACAGTGCTCACAAAAATGATGGGACACAAGTTTGAAATCTTCCATAGTGAAATATTCCCTGCAGTGTATTAAATGGTGCATACCTGTAATGCTAAATAAGTAAGTCTCACTACAGTACAAATCAGAAATGCAAAGAGTATACAGTTATGACTGTGAACCTAAAGTTGTAGCTTACCTTAATTTATAGTAAATAATGACTCAGAATTAGCAGACATTTCATGATGAGGACAATAAGGCAAAAAAAGGGGACATATTTTGATAGTTAACTATGGAAAAATCTGTTTGGAATGCAAGAGTGGAGCCAGGAGTAGTGACGATGGTGGTATAACATGGATGTTAAACCTAACAAATATTTGTGTTAATTCTGTGCGGAACAACAACTAATCTGAAATATTGTTTCGCAAATATTGTAGTGGAACTTGTTCCAAGTGGTAACAGCAACAGGTTACTGAACACAGGCTAACCTATAAACAACAAACAAACAACAACAACAACAACAACAACACAAGACTTTAGTTTTTGCTCCCATTTTTCATGAGCTAAACTCCAAGATCTAAGACTTTTTCTATGTACACAAAAGGTCCTTTTCTCTCAAATATTGTTCACAAATTTGTTAATCTATCCACCTCACAGGTTTGGCATATCAAAATGCTGATTAGACACCATGACTATTGTACCTTATGCTGTCCACAATAAAGGTCATTCTCAACTCAAGTTTTGTGGGAGTGTGCAATTGGAATGCTGACTGCAGTAATGTCCACCAAAACTATTGCCTTTCATTTGAATGTTCATTTCACTACAATAAGCCTTCTCCAAAGGTGTTTTAGAGAATTTGGCTGTACATCCAACCAGCCTCACAGCCACAGACTACGTGTAACCACACCATCCCAGGACCTCCACATCTGGCATTTTCACCTCCAAGATCATCTGAGACCAGCCAGCTGCAGCAACAATCAGCTCATTTGCATGCTTGTCACCCTCATCGGGGTTTCCACCCGACTGCAGTTCGTCTTCGTAACCGACTCCAGTGTACATATTCGATGACATATGGAACGTTGGAGAGGTGTTCTCTTCACAGGTCCTGGGTTTTCACTGTACTGAATGACAGACTCCATGTATGGATTTGTGTGGGTGAGCGGTTTGCTGATGGCAACGTTGTGAATGGAGTGTCCCATGGTGGAGGTGGGGTTATGGTATGGGCAGGTACACAGAGATACTGTGACGATAGAAAAAGTCTTAAATCTTTGCGGTCAGCTCATGAAAAATGGAAGCAAAACCCAGTGTGTTGTGTTGTTTAGTTCATGCACAGTATATTTAGCATCAACAAGTCATCAGATTGTTTGATTGTCGACAGGATTGCAAAGCCATTCTTTATGCTCACAAGCTGGATCACATAACAGTACTCTAAGCAGATAAATGACAGGGTGTCATACATGACTTAATGTTAATGTTAATGTTAAATTCAAATTAATTTTGATCTGACTCTTCAGACTCACATTGACACACATGCGCTGTGTATGGGATTTTGGTAGCACATTTAATGTGATTTGTGCCTTTTACACTGCCATGAACGAACAAATCTGTATTATGAATGAGGAGTGACACATGGATTAGCATTTTAAAAAAACGAAAAAATATATTTTTTAAATATATTGCGTTGCTTGAGAAATCCATTTCATTTTATTGTCAGTACCAATTTTGAACAAGCACATGAATGGTAGTTCACATTCTCTAATCACACAGCAAAATCAGGAATAAAAAGACTAATAAACACCTAAAAAATAAATGAATGTGAACTATTGGCAGGCTTTAACAATGCCCCTGTAAAGTACACTAAGGCCATTAAGCCCGTGTGTGTCATACAGGGCAAAAAGACTTCAGAAACTTCGTCATTCAAAAACAACCTTTTTGTTCAACACACATATATCCATACACTGTCACCTCTTGTCTGCCCCAGCTGTATGTGCACTTTGTAGTGCATCAGTGTTAACAGAGTCATTACTCATGTTATCATGTCATCTCACTTATCACAACAATCACTATGAGCAACTCCACCAACACCGGATAATCATCTGTGATATCAAGATTAATGTAGTCAATTTTCAAAGTGACTATCCAGCAGATTTACAGCATAGACCGCAGTTCAGTTAACAGGTGACTTTATTAGGTATACCTGTATAACTATATCTAATCAGCTTATCACATGGTAAAAACTTAGTGAATTCGGTATACAATCACAATCAAGACTATTTGCATCAGAATATAAGTGAATTTGACCATGGCTATTGGTGCTAGATGGGTTGGTTTAAGTATTTCAGAAACTGCTGATCTACTGGAAGTTTCATGCACAGTCACTTTTAGTGTTCCCATTAAAATACCAGAGGAGAATGGTCAGACTGGTTTAAGCTGATCACAGTAACTCAAATCACTTGTTACAACCAAGTTATGCAGAAGAGCATCAAACCACACATCAAACCATGAAGCAGCAGAGGACCATACAGTATAATAAGTCATGAAAAGGCAACTGAGGCCACAAAATTCTTACAGACACACCAATGGTGGATGATAGAATATTTAAGAAAAGGTTGCCCATCCTTGAGTCTTGAATTCTGCTGCGACATTCAGATGTTATGTTCAGAATTTAAGTATAAACAATAAGCATGAAACACTGGTACCAACAGTTTACGCTGCTGGTGGTGGCATAATGGCATGAGGGAAGTAGTTTTGTCACCCAATGTGGTTGCACAGGTCAGAAAGAAGCAACAAACCAGAAAGGATGAGTTTAAATCTGGGCTCTTACATGTGCTTTAGTGCATAAAGCACTCTTACAAGTTTAAACATGTTTCTTACATGTTTCAAAACATGTAAATAGTTGTTGCACTCTCAGAGTTTCAATCAGCCTTAGCCATCCTAAACGGATTTACATTGCAGACATAAGCAAATACACTGTCCACCATACAAGTAGCAGCAAAATAGGAAAGGAATAAAGAACACAATAAAGATGCAAACTCCTAAATTATTGTTAACCTCAAACTCACCTTGTCTGTAACAGCACACATCAGAGAATGGAGGCGGTCTGCCTTCTCCAGATAGGTCTCCTCAGGATCCTGAAAAAATGATAAAATGACATCATAATCATTAATAGAAGAAAAATAACTGTATACACCAAAACTGACGTGGCAAGGCCCATGACTTAATGTCAAAGAGAAGTATTAAGAGCAGGTGAGGACAAAAAAAGAATACATTTCTCAATTATTGAATCTCAATGATTTAAGTAACTGTCAATGGACTGAGGAGTAGAGCAATGTTTGTAGTGTTTTTATTTTTCTTACAAGCCAGTTCAGGATCCTTAATCAGCTAAGCCGTTCACTCAGATGTGCTTCGATCAAGCACACAGTGTGCATGTGTATATGTATTAATAGATGTAACATGTTTTAATTATTTGTAACATGTTATAATTAACAAGCCTTTCACAGTGTGCTAACACAAACAAAGATTAAAACATCAGGTATGAAAATTCATGAAATATCAATTTTTTATGTTTTATAATAAAAAAAAAAATTATTGCTGGCTTGCAGTAACAAGCTGTATGAATACTATGTTACAGTATACAAAGACAAATACAATTGATTAGTTTCTTTGTGGCTGAATCTCAACAGGCAGTTAAATGATTAAACAATGATTGACCTATTATTATTACCTATTATTTAAAATAAATTTAGCTATTGCACGAGTCTGCTAACTGCACAGCCATACGTGTCTCATTATTCTCATTTTTAAATATTTAATTAATCTTTGAAAACATACAAGTCCGAGACTAAAGTTTTTAATTTAGAATGGATTATAAAAAGAAATAAAAATCTGTTTTTTAACACTGGACGTTGTGGTGGTAAACTGCTGGTTACCTTGACAGCCAGACAACACTGCAAATCCATAAGCAAAGTGTCTCTGGAATAATTATCAGCAAAATCTACCCAGTGCTTTATAGATTGGATGTTCTAATTAAAGTCTAGAAACACATGATCTGAAATTGGATATCAGTACTTTACCATCAAGTATTCTGACTGAATAATCTGGGGTTTGAACAATGCCAAAAGAATGCTACAGTTGGCGCCCATACAGTGGAGAAGGAATAATGAACTGTGAGCCTGTTTTCACAGTTTGGATCACTTAGACTAATGAATACCATGATATGCTAGATAACTGTGTCCTTCCAACTTTGTTATGACAGTCGGGGGAAGACCCTTTGGTATTTCAGAATGCAATTGCAACATTTATATAGAAAATAGATTGCTGAGAGTGGTCTGAAGCTACTGGATTTTACAAAGCCCCTAACCTCAGCTCCGTTAAACACCTTTTGGAAGAACTGGATGTGAGCCAGACTGAATCACTGGATAAAGCTGTGACATTTGGGTTTCAATTACACACAAATGTCTACTACTATATAGGTTTAAAAAACAGTGGTATTACTTTTACAAATGTTCTTTCTGCATTAAGTTTTAGGCAGCTGCCACCCCAAAAAAAAAAGCCCCCAAAAAAGGTCCCTCTGGCTCCTGACAAAGCCTTGATGGATGGAAAACGTTATGGAACAAAATCTGCAAATACAACTTAAACAATGAGACACTCACATTCAATGTGTGCAGTGAAAGGACCCAGACATATTTCAAGGCAGACAATTATAAGATCAAATAAATTTTACATTTCTGATACAGAGACTGAAAATGGTATTACAATAGCATAACTTATATACATGACCGTGTATAAAATTGTATTACAACTTATAGTACAATATAAATAATATGTACAGTATAATGTAAGATTTGCTGTGAACAGTACTTGGTCATCGCCATATTTTTGTTTTCATAATTTTTTTTGTTCTGCTTAACGTGGCTATTGGCATCAGTGGCCATTTCAGCGACACACACAAGTTTATATCAGAACTAGTTATATGCACAAAAGTCAATGGCAATTTAGAGTAATCAGTTAACCTACCATGCAGGTCTTGGGACCAAACCACCCTTGGATTGAACCCAGGACCTTCTTGCTGTGAGGCGGCAGTGCTATTCACCAAGCCCCCGTGCTGCTCTGTATTTAAATTTTCCATTTATTCTCTATTGGATTCAGGCCAGGACTGCAAGCAGGACAGTCCACTAGCTGTCCTCTCCTCTTCACACACAAAATACAAGAAATTTGTATGCAGTATTAAAAGGATAAAAAAAACCAAACAAACAAAAACAGCCTCAACAGGCTACAGTGTCAGGTATTTTGTGTGACCTCTCCTTACACTCGAGCAACAGCAGTATCTGGCAGCTTCACTGAGATATTACATTTAGCAGAAGCTTGATCAGGAAAGGTCTTTTTGGTTCGGTGTCCAGGAAATCAGTTTTTCAAACAGGGTGAAGAGGCTATGGTATGCAATGCTCACATAGATTAGAATGAGAATCAGCTGGGTACCATGGAATGACAAATCAAAGTTTTATTAAAGTCTTAACATTTTGGGGTCCAGACAAGAACAATATGTTAACAATAATTATTATACCATTGCCAATAGAATAAATCTAATGGTGACCCAAGACCTTAATGTGACACAATACTGTGCATATAATAAATACAAATAAAATAAATACACAACTAGAGCATCTTTGTTCAGGTCCAGTATTCCAAGAGTTAAGACAATTTGCTGTGGCCAATATGACAGGGATGTTGATTCAGAGGCCAGTACAACATCTACGTGTATTTGAGTCAGCTTTTTTCCTATAGCAGGAACGTATATGGCAGTACCCTCATATTTTGTGGCCTAGACATTACATCCCATCAGTATAATGTTTCCAGTTTATAGATATGACTCTGAGAATTACAAGTTACTTTACAAATTGAGTTTGTGAGGAGGAAAATTGTGTGGACATGTGCAGAAATCATTTGATGGGCAGTTAAAATGCAGTAATTCAACTTCTAGCACTCTATAACAAGTGTAATATGTTGCTAGTAGAAAATGTTTCCTTGAACCAGGTGGAAGCGCGGTACACATGCACGCACATGATCTAGATGGTACTGCCTCTGCTTCAATTTGTGCCAGGAAAAACCCCTGAGTATTTCAATATGCTGTCACATCTAGATAAACTTTCAGCATTGCAATGCATTTACTGTTTTCATCCCACATTGCCTATCTGTGCCCTGGATACCAAATTTCCAGGCAAATCACGAAACTGGAGGATTTAAATTTTGACATGTTTGACACATCCCATGACTCACAGTAAGAAAATATTTACTATGTTTACTATTTATTCACTTATACAATCATTTGTTTCAAAGGCTCTCTTTACGAACAGCAGAGGGAAAGCTAATTTTGTGAAGAATTGCTTAATTCTCATGGGCTTGGAGATTAGCCTTTAAATAAATGGAGTGAGAGAGAAGCAGAGACCAAACAGACCAAGTAAAACTATTAAATATAAGAGAGCACAGCAGAGGTAGAATAAACATAGAAATTTAAATGACTGGAGTTATAGAGCGGTTAAAAGGGTGCCGCCTCACAGCAGGTGGCAGGCAATTTGAACACCCAGAAAACGATGGTATTTATGGGACTTTACTTGATTTGAACATTGAATAGATTACGTGTGGCCCATAAAAAGCTGTTCATTAGAAATACTGCAACATTTATCATACGTTGGTGTCTTTATAGAAATTTAAATTAAAATCTGTGCAGATGAACTCTTCTAGAGCTATTCTTATGCTCCATGTAGACCATGTTTTAAATGACTAAAATAAAATTAAGTACAATTCTGAGTCCTTACAATCCCCACTTCTACGGATAATATGACTGTGGGGTCTAACTTTAAATAACCGTTCCCCTTTCTCCCTTTACTCTGTTAATTTGTATGGCTGATTCATAGAATTATACTCAGAGCACCACCTACACAAAACATGACCACTCACAGATGAAGAAAATAATATTAAATAATTACAATATCAAAAGCAAATAATAGTACAGGTACATACCATATAATGTCCGTTCGAACGCTGGATCACATGTATACATTTACATTAAAGCCATTTAGCAGACACCATTATCCAGAGCGACTTACAATTAATAGAGTCTTACAATTCAAGCAATTAGGTACACCTTGTTTCGATACTTCCTGTCTATTTATCAGCACCACTATTTATTAAGTATCAATTATTTTATTACAGACTGTAGTCTATTTGTTTATCTGCATACGTTGTTCTTTACTTTGTTCTCTAATAGTCATGGTTCCCACAGATCAGGTACTATGTGGTTGATGGATTGATTGGTATTTGGGTGCTGCTGGAGTTTTTAAACAACATATCCTTATAAACATACTTCAAGCTGCTACTGTTGGGTCATTGAGCAAGCCCCTTAACTCACAATTGCTTGAATTGCAAGGTTGCATTAACTGTAAGAAGCTCTGGATACGGGCATAAGGGATAAGGCTAGATGCTTAGATGTAGATGTAGACCACCTTGTCGATGCAAAATGTATGTTAGTCATCCTCTAATCCTTAATCACTGTCTAGAAGATGCATCCCTACAGGATGGATGTAGCTGGACATTTTTGGTAGGTGGACTATCCTCAGTTCGGCAGTGACACTGAGGTGTTTAAAGACTCCAGCAGCACTGCTGTGTCTGATCCACTCATAGCAGAGTAAAAAAAGACAAAGTACATAGAAACAGATGGACTACAGTCTGTAATTGTAGAACTACAAATGTCCATGGTCCCATACGGTCCTTATACTTCTTATGTTACATTGTCAGATACATTAGATAAAATAAAGTTGTAACTACAGACATACCATTGCAGACTTTGGTACAGATTTTTTTATGAAACACAAAACAAAGAAATAAGCACTTAAGTGCTTAACTATGGATAAAGGCTGAAGCCTGGATACTTCTGGGCAGCAAGAACAATTGAATCAGTGAGAAATGGGAGAAATCAGAAAGTAACAGGGCACGTCAGCGTGCTGCAGGATGATCATAGTGCAGCCAGATGAACCGGCGTGAAGCCAGATGAGTCGATAAGAAAAACACAAGCAGCATCTATGCATAGGTGTGAGCTGTTTGGCTGGCTGAGAAGACAAAGATAAGATAAGCAGTGTGTGGACCTGTGTGAGGATCAAGGGATTGTTGTGTATGCCAGCTGACTGTACTGTATGTGTACAGTAGCTCTGCCACAAAATATGAAGTAGACAAGTGCATTTACTTAATATGGTGTTTGGACAATGGCAAGATTGCACAATTCTGCAGAACATATTACAGATGTTAAGTGATTAATAATTGTACTCGTGCTTGCTTACTTCTCCCACATCCACAATGTTAGTTAAAGTCCTAGACACCATGATAAGGGCCAGATTGTTATGGCAATATGTCTGGGTCAGTCTAGTATATAACTTGTATTATTATTATATATAGTACTATTCCCAGACTATTCAAGCTAAATAGATTGCATAGACAAGGAATAGTTAACTTGCATTCAGGGGCATAAAGCAGGGGTGTCCACTTTTTTCCCCCCAAAGGGGGCCAGGCTGGACCATATTGAAATATATATGGGACAAATGTTCTTATAAAAAATATTATTCATATATCATTCATACCCTGAAAAACTCAGCAAATGTAAATAACACATAATACTTTAAATGCATCCAATAACTGCAGCAGGATATCAAGAGTGGAATACCATATACGGAAGATTATTTAGGTTTATCATTTTCTTTCGAACATTTATGTGTAATACTGCATCTTTAAAACGTGAAGCATCTTCCATCAGTATTTCTCATGTGGGTTGTATTTTCTTCCTTTGTTGCTATGCATTACCAGACCTATGGAACTTAATCACAATCAACTAGATAAAAAATAAAATATTGTCCAAATAATTGTTAAAGTTGGAGGTACAACAGCTTACCAGAGGAGACAGTAAACTAGAAACTTATTGTAAATTTACTTAAATACTTATTTTATTTGTTAGGTTTGGTTTGACTGCTGTAGTTGGGAGACACAAGGTGTCATGCAAATGGTGATCAGTCAGCCTGAACATCAAGTGGTTATCGTTTAAGTCGTTTATATACTGGTCAGATGACCCTATCAGATGACAGAAAAAATAGCAATTTACTGAGGCCACTAATAACATATTATTAAGAGTGATGCCACAGGGGGGCCAATTAAAATATGTACGCTGGCCGCATTTGGCTCTAGGTCCAAACGTTGGACACCGTTGGTATAAATAAATGATGTTGCTTAAAACTGGCTGAAATTTTTATTATGAATAAGCCAATTTAAATATTGGGCTTTAGCCTTTAGCCTTCAAGTATACAGTGGAAGGAACCATATAAATACAGTCAATGGAAGCATCTAAATACAGTCAATAAGCTGACATCGTAATTCAGCATTTTTACCTTAAAAAAATCCCTTGCAAAAGTGTATTTATGAATCAATACCTGGCAGTAGGAGCCCAGTTTAAGGCACACTCCTCCTGTTCCAGCTCCTTCAGCTTGCTCTGAATTGTTCAGATGGCGACTGAAGCGAGGTAGAGGGATGGAAGGCCGACTGTCTGGCAAGAACATGTTGGCAGGAGCCGGGATGATGGCAGCATTGGTCACCTGACCTGTTGGCAACAAAACATGATTCATTTTTATGTTATGTTTCTCTGGCTGCTGAATTTAATCAAGTAATCCATCTACATATTAAAAGAATCAGCAATTCAAGGCCATTTAAAATATTTATTTGAGTTCAGAGTGCAGTTTTTTCCCCAGCAGGCTGAACATTTATAAACAGTGGAAGTTCAAGGGTGAAGCCAAACAGCCCACATTTACAGAGACAAACCATGAGAGAAATGCAAAATCCCACAACGTCTAAAACTTCAAAGCACATAGCACAAGATAACTTGCTATCTCTACATCAAACAGGTTAAATGAAGAAAATTAGACTGTGTATCAATGAGATTTCGGCATTGTATATTTATATTAAAGGTACCGCTTATAGTGTTAAGGATATACCTTACTGGTAATCGGTAAAAACGACACTTACAGAATCTTTAGTTTCAACTAGACAAAAAGAACAACCATTTATAAACATTGAATAAACATTTAAAGTCACCATCAGTTAATATGGATAAAAAAAAGAGATAAATAAATTAACAATTTATCATTAAAAAAAGTTGAATGCTGACAGCATCTTTAAACACAATCAGGGAGACAAGTTTAAAAACATTTGAAAATTGGCTAGGAAGAGGTTGCACAAGCAAACAAACATGGTAGCAGATCACTGACACTTTGGGGATGTTTTTAACATAGTGTTCTGGGATGCTTGTGAAAACCAGTATCATAATGAATTCTATTACATATGACACTTTATTAGGTACACCTTGCTACTACTAGGGTGGATTCATAGTACTCCCAGAACTCCATTTGCATTGCATAGATTTAACAAGGTGTTGATAACATTTTCCATATTCATACATATTAACATGATGGCATCACAATACTATACGATCCCAAAGGCGCTGTACTGTACTGGAATCTGGTGACTGTTTCAGTAAAGTAAACTCATTGTCATGTATAAGAAGCTAGTTTTAGATGATTTGAGCTTTGTAACATGGTGCTATACCCTGCAACCACTTGTAAAGAGTGATTAATTGAGTTACTGTTGCCTTTCTATCAGTGAACCAGTCTGGCCATTCTGTTTTTTGGATCGTTCTCTGCAGTCTATGAAAATCCCAGTTGATCAGCAGTTTCTGAAAGACTAAAACCAGCCTATCTAGCACAAGCAACTATGCCAGGAAAAGTGACTTAAATTATCGTCCATTCAGGACATCAAACTCCAGCAGGTCATCTTGACGATATCTATATGCCTAAATGCATTGTTTCTGCCATATGATTGGTTGAATAGATATTTGTGTTAACAAACTTGCGTCAATAGCCTAAGTAGCTGGCTTTTAAATGGCCTTTTACACTAGTTATATTTTTGAAGTAACAGCTGTAAAAAAGTAGAAAACATTAGGGCAATCGAGATGTAAAGCCAAACCCAGGTTTCAGGGAGAATCAGAAAGAACCATTGGCCACTAAATTACATAGCATTCACGTTAATGAAACTATATGGGTTTTTTTTTTATTTATTTTGTTTTTTGCCTAATGTCGCTATCAGCATCAGTGGCCATTTCAGGGACACACACAAGGTTAGATCTACAAACAAAGTTAAATCATGACCAGTACACACAAATCAATTTAGAGTAATCAATGAATCTAACACAGATGTCTTTGGACTGTGGGAGGAAAGCGGCGTTAACCCACGCAGACATGGGGAAGACATGCAGACTCCACACAAAAAGGACCCAAGCCACTCCCCCCTGGGATTGAACCCAGGACCTTCTTGCTGTGAGGTGGTGGTGTTACACACAGGATTTAAACAGACATTTAATAATTTGAGGTTTGGTTGTATTAATACCTTGGGTGGCCATAATTTTACAACTATTTGTTTTAAATGCATTACTAAAGAAAACATAGCTCATGTTTTTGTCCATCTGATAACTTAATGTATGTGAAGTTTATTTAATAATTTTAATGATATTTCCCTAATGGCGACAATAAATCCAAAACACTAAAAACTGAAAAGGGAAGCCACCTGGATGTCCTTATGTTGGCTAAAAATATTAAATAATAGTTGGCAGATGGTGGATTATTGTATGTAAATGACCAAAAATGACAGTTGTTCACTCTTTATAACAATGTGGAGAAGATCTCCTCTTGGCTGCTATGTCCTTTTATTTTCAGGGAAGGTCTTCTTAGTGTTTTTTTTTTAAATATGACTGCTAGGGTCTAATATCATACAAGCGCATTAGTGAAGTTAGCCATTTGGGAATTAAAGCTTGTCAGGTTTACTTTAATCACCAAAATAACTTGCATTACCTAGAAAATGTGTTTATACATTTTAGCCCACATAGTGGGTTCCATAATCAAGAAGTTATATTACTATATATATATATATATATATATATAT
>JAUZSV010259029.1:0-12188 GCA_034780495.1 Parotocinclus cesarpintoi
CACGTATATAATAGGATTTGTTTCGGTACTTTAGGATTTGGTCCGAATAAGCGGCTGGTCCCATTAACCAGTGGTCCTATTGACCGGAATCAATTGTATTATATGCTTTTAAACCGAGCAAGCCTAGGGTGGCGGTGGAAAGGAAAAACTCCCTGACTATAGAAGAAAGCAAGCTTGGGAGGACATGGACTCAAAGGGACCCGACCAGCTTGGTTGGCTTGGGTGTTAATTTAATAATTTAGTTGTAGTGATAGTAAAATTAAGTAAATCAATCAATTTAAATCAATAATAAAATGTAAATTAGTAATACAATTGAATGTAGAATCCATAGCGGTAAGTTATTGTGAGTTATCGCCCTCTGGTGGGGACTAGTTAGTGTGGATGGTGACCAGTAGAATGATGCTGAGGTGGAGGAACATCTAAGTGTGTGGTGCTGGAACTGGTACAGGAACCTCGGTTGGGAGAGAAAAGAGAAAATGTAGTTACATATAGGTCAGGAGCAGTATTGGTGATTGTTTCTTCGACTCCGCTCCATTCGGTTGTGCCCGTGCCGTACTGTTCATGATTTATTTATGTGACGAGGCCGGACGTTTTATGCAGCCTGTGGCCGTACAACATCTGTCACTTTGCTCTCCTGAGTACAAATGAAGTCCGTGTGGACAAGTGCCCGTGTTCGAGGTCTGCCTCAAGTGTCACGTTACCCGTAGGTGCTCCGACAGGCCTGGCGCTCGCCCCGTCCTTTGTCTGTCTGTGGACGTTGTTTCCAGTGACCGAAAAAGTAGACCAATTAGCTAGGCCAAAAATGTGTCATAATACAGCAAACATCAGGATCCCTGCAACAGACTTTCGAACCGCTAATAAACAAATACATCAAACAAAAATTGCAAACTGAATGGGACACTCAGACCACCAATAAACTCCACGAAATACACCCGAAAGTGGAGCAGAAACCAAGGACGCCATATTGATCGGGTCATTTTCACCAGATGCAGAATCGGCCATTTAAAAATAACCCACCAACACCTGATAAAAGGAGTACCCCACCCCACCCCCACCCCCAAGATGTCCAAAATGTCAAATACCCATCACAATTAAGCACAATTAATCTTAACTAGACTGCCCCAGATACAACAAGGAGAGACAAGAACTACACCTGCCGAAAAACATCAAAGAAACCCTGACTCAGGAGAAGACGAGAGCAGTAATGACCTACCTCGCAGCTATGAAAATGAAAATGAAAATATAAAATAAATAAATAAAAATACGTGAATAATATTTAAACTAAATACTAATTAAACAACCTTTTCTGCCATTAAAATAACATTTACATGTTAATATATGGCGTAAAACACCCACAAAAAAATAAATAAATAAATAAAAAATTTCCAGTGCCAACAACAGGTCTGTTTTGTCAACAGTGTCTGTGGGGCCTGGACGTTCTCTGTTGCCCCACCCCTCATCTGGCAAGCCACGCCTCCATCCCTACCTAACTCGTAACTTTAGTAAAGCAGGACAGTCTTAAAGCTATGAACCAGAACAGAGTGTGATACGATCCGGAGTGGCCAGCGCTCTGCCGATAAGCCACGTGAACCCCGACTGACGCTGATTCACTTTTTTTTTTTTTTTTATTCCAGCAGTGGCTTACTCCCGAACGCGGTCCTACCTCCTTCTCTGGATCACAACTACGCCCAGTGGCAAGAGACGAAAGAGACTGCGTGCGCCGAGCAACCTGTCCTTATGAAAATCATTCCTGCTCCTTCTTCTAAAGCCCCTGGGGAGACGGACTCCCCCGTGGCCCCTCCGCCTGCACCTCCGGAGCTCGGCCACGGTAAGCAGAGTAAAGTCACTGTCACAGACTGTGCCGTGTGTGGATGCCGTTTGAGACCCCGCTCTTTCTTTCCGTCTTTCTTCCGCGTCTGCGTCCTGAACAACCACTTAGACGTTGGTGACGAGGACGACCCGGATGCCCCGCCCGCCCCCGACGGGGGTGACAACAGACGGTGTGCGCTTTGTCTGAACTACGGAGACCAGAACGCCAATGTACGTGAGCACACGTAGGAATCGAATCGAACGTAATTAAACGAGCTCTTTTCTCAGGAGTCACCAATCGAACCGCTCGTTAAGTCCCCTCGTCCTTTTGCCCTCTCACACAGCTGTGCGGACGCCTGCTCTACATTGGCCAGAACGAGTGGGCTCATGTGAACTGTGCGCTCTGGTCGGCCGAGGTTTTCGAGGACGACGACGGCGCTCTCAAAAATGTCCACGTGGCAGTCAGCCGGGGCAGACAGTCGGTAAGTTTATTAGTACGTCCCCCGCTCGTTGCTCTGCTCGTTCCGTTTACCTGTTTAATCCTGAATCCTGGTCACGCCGTAGCGCTGCGAGCACTGTCAGCGTCCCGGGGCGACCGTGGGCTGCTGCTACGCGTCCTGCTCCGCTCGGTACCACTTCACGTGTGCCCGTCAGTGCCACTGCGCCTTTCTGGACGAAAAGAAGGTGTACTGCCAACGCCACAGAGACTCGATCAAAGCCGAGGTCAGAGAGAATGCGTTTTAGTAATACCGGCCCGGGTTTATATAATAAAATATTTACACTATTTAATATTTAATGGCATTGTTGTCTTTAGGTGGTGTCTGACGCCGACTTTGAAGTAACCCGGAGGATCCTGGTCGACTTCGAAGGTATCCGATTGAAAAGAAAGTTTCTGCATGGCCTCAAACCGGAGAGCGTCCACATGATGATAGGTGGATACCGAGTCTTCTTGTATAGTTTTGACAGGGGCACCCAAGGACCTGTAGAATAGAGCAACAGACGACACGCACTGACACATTTACTGTTTGTGTCTTAGACCTATTGGTAGCGGGACCCAATTTTGACTTTTGGCGCAAAGGAATCTCGAACGGTAATCTGTAATTGACAGGCCACACCTCACCAGAAGCGTGGTACGAACTGGCGCTGAGCTAGCCTGGCTCGTATTACACCTCTAGCAAGGTGACATCTGTTGTCCAGAAACTGGTTCCTGACACCAAGTTTAGTTTTTAAGTTCCAAGCTTGTATCCAGTGCTGTGCAAAAGTCTGAGGCCACCACATTAGATTTAAAAGAAGACCACAGACCAAGACTGGGGGGTCAGCTTGGCATCCCGATAAACCTCCCAGATGCTGCTGTTGCTCAAGTGTAAGGGGAGCTCACCCTAAATACTCTCCACTAACCTACTGAGGCTGTTTCTAATACTTCATATTATTTTTATTATTATTTTTTATTATTATTTGGTTGTCTTCTAATAAAGAGACACGAGATGATGTGAAAAATATAATATCTGATTGTTATATCATTGCTAAAACAAGGGTCTATCTAATCTTAAGGTGGTCTGAGACTTTTGCACAGTGCCGCGTATGTAGTTGAATCTAAATAAGGTGACTTTGAAGGTGTGTGTGTGTGCGTGCGCGTGTGTGTGAGAGAGTAAGTGATGGGATTTATGAACCCGTTTTTATTTTGGACCCAGGTTCCATGACTGTTGATTGTCTTGGCATGCTGACTGAGCTCTCAGACTGTGAGAGAAAGCTTTTCCCTGTTGGATATCAGTAAGTTCTGTTCTAGATCAGGAATCATTCATTCATTCATTCATTCATTCATGTGCTTTTCGTTTCGGGACGCCGCTCGTGCCTGATTGTGACGCATTTCTATCCGAAGGTGCTCACGGGTCTACTGGAGTACGCTGGACGCCCGCAAACGCTGCGTCTATACCTGTAGAATCCTGGCGTGCCACTCTCCGGCGGCGGACACCGTGACGGACAGGGCGGCGCCACGAGAAAATAACCACACCATCGCCCACAGCGCGCCGCTCTTCTCAGGTAAGGTATTACTAACGGAGCGTTTTCTCGTTAAAGTGGGGTAGCTGAAACTCGGTCTCGCTTCTGTTCTTTCAGATGGAGCTGCCCTCTCGCCCTCGTCTGTGGCAGCTGGCGTCGGCCACGTCATGAAGCCAAAGTCGAGGGTTCTCTTTAGGAACAGACACCCAAGTTACTCACCCTGTAATCGCTCTCCTTCCTCCAGACCTCTCCCCTCTCCAGGTACGCGTGTTAAGCCTGTCCTGGGCATGGTGCTCCTCTTATAGGCCCGGGTTTCTACTGGGAATTCTGCAGCTTTTCCTGGCACAGATTACGCTCTCGTTCGGTTCAGAAAAAAACTCGAGTTCCGATTAATGTTTTTGGCAGCCTTGCTAGTTTATACGGTGAATTTCAAGCATTTTCTGCTGATTTTTTTTATTATTTTTTTATTGTGAACTATTTTATCTATTCAAGCGACATTAAACCATTTTAAGCTCGAGTATAATAAGGATATCTTCCACACCGAATGCAATATAAATGTATAAAAATTTTCCAGACAGCGCATTTGCAGTCTTTCATTTTT
The DNA here is from genome assembly GCA_034780495.1 of Parotocinclus cesarpintoi. Lineage (NCBI taxonomy): Eukaryota > Metazoa > Chordata > Actinopteri > Siluriformes > Loricariidae > Parotocinclus > Parotocinclus cesarpintoi. Next base: position 4,409 of record JAUZSV010259029.1, read on the forward strand.
CATTTCATTATGTAACGTTCACATTTTGGATTATGTTAATAATAATTATTATAACAAAAGCTTAAACTTGATGTGCTATATCGCCTCTGATATTTTTTCTGAATATCATCGTTTATTTTACGGAGCTGCAAAAAAGCTTCAAAAATTTGCTTGAAAAATACTTTTTTGTTGTTTTTTTGGAAACTTCCAAATCTTTCCTAATCTATAATAAGGATATCTTTCACACCGAATGGGATTTATTTATTATTAATTTATTTTCACTAGATAGGGGACAAAAATCATATTTTTAGTCTTTCTTTTGATTGTAAAGTTTATTCTAAAAAGTTCCAGGCTATGTTAATAATAATAATAATAATTACAGCTTAAACCTGATGTGCTAGATCTCCTTTATTCTGAATTCGCAGCAGCAAAAAAAAAAAAAAAAAAAAAAAAGAATTGCTTGAAAAATACTTTTTAGTTGTTTTTTTGGAAATTCAATAACACCCTTTTTTGTGTGTGTGTGTGTGCGCGTGTGCTGACAGGCTTGTGTTTATACAGTATACATGACCATATATTTTCTTCCAAAATGACTATATTATGATATACAGTAGTACCTCTGTTCTCAACCACCTCAGAACTCATCCAATTCGGTTCTGGGTGCATTTTTACTAAAGAAGTTTGTCTCTGTTATCGTTGTTCTCTCTGTACTTTGCTAGAACATGAGTCGGGGTACCGCTGTAACCGTGTGTTTTGGCCTAATTGTGAACCAGTTTATTCACATTGTCTGTTTTCTTTCCAGATGCTGAGACCTTTACGGCCGCTAATCCCGTGCTGAACTCCGGCCCTCCGCGTATTTCGTCTGATCACCGTTGCGATTCGTCCCCCTCATGTCAGTCACCCAGCCAGCGGTCCCTCTGTCCCCAGGAAAGTAGCATAACTGGCCAGAACCATAATGACGGAGGTTTACCGAGGGGGAAAGTACCCAGTGGTGAGAGATCACAGTATCACAAGACGGCCACTCTAAAAACGGGAGCTCACCGTAGACCCGGTCCTGCTGTCGCCGAGAAAATGGAAGTGGTTCGAGATGCTGCCAGGAAGCCGCCTGAAACGGAGAGTCTTAAACCCGCCGGGTCAACAGTGAGTGGAATGAGCCAGGTATCGCCTCCTCTCGGGACTGCAGTTCTGACTGGGAATCAGAGGGGCAGCGGTGGCATGAGGACCGAAAAGGGGAAACCGGCCACGAAGGACAATGACCTACCGGCTGGTGTCACTCTTTTGTCCTGCCATTTACCGACTACAGGGCTAAAAGTCCAGTCCAAAGACGGTCCGGTGAAAGAAGCAGGTGCCACGGTAGCCCCACAGGACTCGAACGAGACGGGCTCGCCCCAAGCGTTGTATCACAGAATTGGGAGTAAGAAGTGTTATGATTATCTCTCTGGACCATCCCCTGCGGCGGCTCTGAAGCCCCTGTGGTCATCGGGAGTGACTACGGAAGAGGGTGACGTGACGCGAGGGTCCGGTCACGGGTCTACGAGCACCAAAGAGAAGCATTTCAAAGTGAAGCTGACAGTGGGCAGGGATATTTCGGAAGAGAGGAAAGAAGGAGCGGCGAACAGCAAGACGCAAATCCTGAACAGCAACTCTAAAGGCGGCAATACCAAAACCCAGAGCCTAGTGTCGTCCACGCGAAACAGCACCTGTAAAAGCTCAGGCCCTGGGGAAACGACCAAATCAGACGGCCAAGGACGTGAAAGGCAGCTGAAGTCCAGGGAGAGGGGCGGCGCTGAGAAAAAGCACCGATCTGCAGGGGAAGCGCTGAAGCCGATTCAGAGTCTGGAGCCCCCGCACGGTTACGCGAAACCGACCGAAGAAGAGAAGAACTGCGCCGAGAGGATATCCTTACTGCCTCCCAAAACGGATCCTAACGGCACCAAAGCTGTTGGCACGTGTTCCGAGGCGAACACGTCCGCCTCCGGGTCCCCCGGCGGCCACGGGCCACTGAGGAAACCTTCCCGCGCTGTGCTGTTTTCCTGTTTCGCGAGCTCTGAGAGCTCGGAGTCAGACGGGCACGTGATCCCGGAGGACTGCGAGGGACATCTGGCGGATGACCACTGCACCGAGGACGACGGGGACAGGGAGGATCATCACTTGGAAGACGAAAGCTCCATAGACAAACACCACGAGGACGACAGCGACGGCTCAGCGAAACGCCGGTACCCCAGACGAAGCGCCCGGGCTCGATCCAACATGTTTTTCGGGCTCACGCCTTTTTACGGCGTCCGCTCCTACGGCGAGGAGGACATTCCCTTTTCCGCCGGCGGGGACGGCCCTTTCCGGAAGCGCTCAGGAAGCAGCAAGCAGTCGGCCGAAGGACAAGTGGACGGGGCCGACGACATGAGCTCGTCCACCTCGGGGGACAGCGGAGAGGACGAGGAAGGTGGTTTCGGCTTGAACAAGGATTCGTTCTACTACAATTTCACACGGACGATCATCAACCCCAGGTCCCGCCTTCCTACGATCGAGAGGAAAGTGTCGCACATCCACAGGTTCCTGAGGGACGGCGCGAACGAGACGGCCGCCGAATGCGACGAAATGACAGCGGCGTCCAAAAGTTTGGAGTGCCAGCAGATCGGTCAGCTGGACGGGGTCGACGACGACTCCGAAAGCGACGCGAGCGTAAATCCGAGCGGCGCCGCTGCCGCTACAACTTGCTCGACGCACAAGAGCTCGTCTAAGAAGAGAAGTCGAGAAAGCCGGGCTGAGAAATCCAACGCCGATTCTGAGAAGGAAGCCGACGGCGGCGGCGGGGGGAGCGCTCAGGTCCGCGATGGCCGTAAAAATCCGAAAGATAACTGCCTACAGCTTGGGAGCGTGAAATCCCAGGGACAGGATCCTCTGGAGACCCAGCTGTCGCTCAGCACGGACCTTCTGAAGTCCGATTCGGACAATAACAACAGCGACGACTGTAACATCCTGCCGTCTGACATCATGGAGTTTGTGCTGAACACCCCGTCAATGCAAAGCTTGGGGCAACAAGAAGAAGCCGCCTCGACCGAACCGTTTTCCCTGGACGAGAGATACGGCGTCGACGTAAACCGACGGAAGGACATCCTCTTCGAAGACTTTGCCAGTCCGCCGCTGGCCAGCACCGAGCCCGTGGAGAGCGGCGTGAACGCCTCGATCGCCGTGGAGGAAACTTACGGCCTCCCTATTGAGCTCCCGTCTGACCTGTCGGTGCTCACCACCCGCAGTCCGTCTGTCAATAACCAAAGTCACGGTTCCCTCATTTCCGAGAGCTCGGAGCGCGAGATGTTGTCCTTGGCCACGGAGGAATCCGGAGCCGATAAGACCGGGGACAAGCAGAGGTAGGGCAGCGCCGTGTCCAGAGAAAGCCCGCGTGACAGCGCCGGAGATTCGCAGGTGACTGAGGGAGACATGACGTCTGAACATTTCATCGCTTCCCGTATCGATGGAGGTCACATTTCAAGTCCCGGAATAACCCAAGTTCAAGAAGTAGGGAGCCAGGACCTGGCCGGGACGTCTGCCGCGCCAGGCTTGCCGAGTTCGCCCACGTTGGCTACCCAGGCGCAGAAGTTTATCCCTGCGGCCACAGTCAGTACGGGTCCCTCGCAGGTCATCAGCTCTTCCGTCCAGGCGGCTGCCTCTCATTTGAAACCTGGTCCTGAGAAACTAATAGTCCTCCATCAGCATTTGCAGCCTCTTTACGTGCTCCAGACCCTTCCCAACGGGGTACCCCAAAAGATCCAGATCGCGCCCTCGGTGAGCGCCGCGGGAGTCATGAATATCGGCGCTCAGGCCGGAATCAACGCCGGGATTTCCGCCTCTCAGTCCATTTTCCCCGCTGCTACCAAAGGTCTGGTGCCTGTGCCGCATCACGCTCAGCTTCACGCCTTCACCAGCACCAGTCAGACCGGGTTCCCGTCGGTGATCCCCAGCACCACGTCTGGCCTCTTCATAGGCGTTCCTTCTCATGATCCCCAGATCATTGCGTCCGAAGCCGGACACAGACCTGATCTGGCCCCCGGCGTGGGCCCGGCGTCCAGCGCGTCGTCCATTACCTCGCCCCCCGCCGCCGTGCTTGCCACCGGGCACGGCAAGAAGCGGCCCATTTTACGCCTCCAGCCTCGGAAAAGCAAGAAGCTGCCCAGGTCCAGGAGTCAGCCCACGCTGGCGCCGTCGGAAGTGGGGCCCAACATGACCCTTATCAATCTGTCCTCGCCTCAGATAGCCGCTGGAATCCCTGCTCAAACGGGCCTGGTTGATCTCGGCGCCATAACGGCCGCCGCTGCCACGTCTCATCGCAAGATGCCCAACATCATCAAGCGATCGAAATCTGGAGTCATGTACATCGAGCCTGCTCTCCTTCCTCAACCGATGCCCATGCCCGATTCCTCCACTCACTTATTGCCCTGCACCGTGTCCGGACTGAATCCAAATCAGTCCGTGCTGAACGTGGTCTCAGTGCCTCATACGGCGCCCGGGAATCTTCTGGGAGCAAATTCGGTATCGCTTAGCACTCCAGGACTCCTTGGCTCCGAGATCACCGGGTCTATAAGTAACCTGGTCTTTAAAGCCAGCCCACATGGCCTGGGCCTTTCAGAACCGCAAATGGTCCTTCAATCCAGAACTCCCATGATGTCGCAGCTTTCCAGTCCCGTCCAGACGTCGATCGCCAGTAGCATCTGCGTTCTGCCAAATCAAACCGGCCTGTCGGCCAGGGAGCAGCCGGACACAGAAGGCAGCCTTCATCTACAAAGTCCTGTGGCCAAACTTGCCGAACCCGGCACCAACGCACCCGGCCAGGTGGCTCTCGTGACCAGTTCGGCCGTACAAGAGCTGAACAGAGCTCACGTGGTCCGAGTCGATAAACGGGCCTCGTGGGTCCAAGCCGAAAGCAAACATCAAGCCCTGAAGTCTCCCAGCATCACGGCAACGGGGAAGAGGAGGCAGAAAGCAAAGAGGGCACTGCCGAACGTTGCCAATACTGCCGGAAAGAAGCGTAGAAGAGGGCACTCGGAGGCTGGGGCACCGTTACAGGAACGCTCTGGCTCCACATGCTCGTCCTCTGTCCAAGGGTAACTGTGATCGGATTGTGATTGTTTATTATACCCTTCCAAAAGAGCATCAGACTTAGCTCGTTTTCTCCCCTGTAGGGAAGCAGAACGTCTGACACCTGAGCAGATGGATACAGGAACAGCAGAGGAAAGAGGAACAAAGAAGAGGTGGGGGTTTTGGTTTTTTTTTTTTAATACATGTACAAAAATATTTCGAATTCTATCCGGATCGCTTTAGGGACTAAACAGTGTGTTTTGTGTTTGTAACGATTGTGTTACCAGAGTGTGCGAGTCCTCTTCGTTTAAGCAGAAGGCCGTAGAATCCCATGATGAAAAACACAAGGCTGCAGGTGGGTGTGAATACAGCTAAACATACCGCTTTTATTATTATTATTATTTTTTATTATTATTGTTGTTGTTCCTTATGGGGGAATCCCTGCGTTCCCTTTGCTTTAAACACAATGCGGTCGGATCGAGGTTTGACTCGAAATCATTCAGTGAGCTCGAGCCGTATGTTGTTTGGTTCGTGAGAGCGTTACGTGTCGCTCATTTTCCGTACGCCGTTTTTAGATCGATCGGCTCGCGATAGCGCTGGGACGTCTGACGCTCTGCTGGTGGCCACTCCCGGTCAGAGGGACAACGGACAAAGTTCTGTGTCGGTCTACAAACAAAAAGGACTCCTGTTTGAAATCTGCAGCGACGACGGCTTTAAGATCTGCTGCGAGAGCATCGAAGGTAGGTATCGTCCCATATAATTACATTATAATTACATTATAAAATAACGACCAATAATATAAACTAAGGAATTACACTTGGGACTAAATTAAAAACCAACAAATAATTACACTAAACTAAATAATTACACAAGACTAAATTAAAAACTGACAAATAATATAAACTAAATAAATACACCAGACTTAATAATTACACTAAACTAAATAATTACCCAAAATTAAATAATTACACTTAATTCTAAACTAAATAATTACACTAAACTAATTACTCTTCAGACTAAACTGAAAACTGCCAAATAATATAAAATAAATAATTACGCTTAGGATTAAACTAAATAATGACTGCGTGTGTGAGAACGGGGATATTTCATTATTTATATATAAGAAATAAAATATTAGATGTTGTATTTACATTCTATAATTAGATTTCCTTAATGTTGTCTTATCTGTAATTAATTGTCTTCATTTTTTTTTAAGCATTGTACTGTTTTTTTTTGTTTTTTTTTTTACTACTACCGAATTAATTAGGTAACTGAGTCTAATATTTACTTGTAGCATCTAGGCTACCCAAGCAGGACGGTTCTGCTTTTGAGTCTTTTTTTTTTTTTTTTTTCCTCCCAAGGTTTATTCTAAACATTTCTTCTAAACATTTAAGGAGTTTTTCCTTCCCGCTGTTGCCCTAGACTTCCTCACTTAGTTCTGTGATCCTATAACTATTTGGATATTCACAATGCTTACCAGTGATGCAGGGATGGATCGGCCGGTGACCGGGATCGCTCTGTACTCGGTGTGATCATGTAACCGGTTCTGTGCCGGTCACATTTAGCACTGTTTAGAGTAAGATTACTTGTGCAGAGATTCAGTTCTGCTTTAAATCTTGTAACACTTTGTTTTTCAGAGGCCTGGAAATCCCTGACGGATAAAGTCCAGGAGGCGCGCTCTAACGCCAAACTTAAAAAGCTATCTTTTGACGGTAAGGCCGTACGAACGAACGCGGCGAGGCGGGGCGGTACTCTTCTGGTTTAATTTATGTTCAGGTACTCAGAAACGCTTTGCCTCCGTTAGGAGTGAATGGGCTGAGGATGCTGGGTGTCATCCACGACGCTGTCGTTTTCCTCCTGGAGCAACTATCTGGAGCCAAGTACTGCAGGAACTACCGGTACCGCTTTCACAAACCCGAGGAGGTGGACGAACCCCCCGTGAACCCGCATGGATCTGCCCGGGCTGAGGTCTATCACAGGTCTGCACACGGCTTCTTAGTGTTGTTTAAAATCACTTCTCAGTGCCTTATTTATCGTTCAGTCCGTATTATCCTTTGTGACTCTTCCTGAAGGAGGTCGGTGTTGGACATGTTTAATTTCCTGGCATCCAAACACCGGCAACCACCCGAGTACAACCCTCACGAGGAGGAGGAGGATGAGCTGCAGGTCAAAAGTGCTCGGTGTGTCATCATGTTCACCTTTCTGTCGTCGTTGTTGTTGTTGTTGTTGTTGTTGTGGTTGTGGTTGTGGTTGTGTCGTACTCAGGGTTAGTTGTTTTCACAGGCGAGCGACCGGCATGGACTTGTCACTGCCCGTGAGGTTCGGAGAGTTAAAGAAAACGTCCAGAGAATCCGTCGGAGTCTACAGGTTCAAATTTGCCAAGTTGCCTCCTGAATTTAGACTTTTTAAAAATAAATTGGGGGTTTCTGAGTAACATGGGCTTGTTTTGTGACTGTGTGCAGGTCAGCCATACATGGCAGGGGGCTGTTCTGTAGGAGGAACCTGGACCCCGGGGAGATGGTGATCGAATATTCTGGCAACGTCATTCGCTCCGTCCTTACCGATAAACGAGAGAGATTCTACGATGGCAAGGTAAAGGGTTTCTGACACCGAGGTGAACCGTACGCACCACTCGATCCAAATACAGTCAAATCCGATTCATGGGACCAAATCCTATTATATACGTGTAATGTTATTCGCTTATTTGGACCAAAATTCTACTTAATCGGAC
>JAUZSV010259135.1:0-12188 GCA_034780495.1 Parotocinclus cesarpintoi
AACGAATCGCAAGCTGTGAATAAGGAGCCAAACTTGAGCCTCTGTCTCTTCTCGTCCGAGTCAGTCTCGTCACCAGATGGATGTTCTGGAGAACTCGCTCAGTTAAAGCAGGAAACCTGGTTTACATACTGTACGTACTGTACATATTACGTCCCTGTGTCAGCCGGAAATAGACCGACAGTCAGTGAAGAGGAGCGCTTACCAAAGTATCACAAATAGATTTTGGAACTCAGTACACATATAAGGTGCATGTCTGATTTCTGGAAAAATTTAATGCTTTTAGGTGCGCATTCTAGTACGGAAAGTACGGTACACATTTGGCGCGTTGCGTCACCATTTTACAATACCATCAGCGTATTTAAATACCTTGGTATACCGAAATACCGTCATACCGCCCAAGCCTAATGTTAACGTGATCTTATTTTTAGGTTACTTTACATCTGTCAACATTAAGCTTTAGCATTCTGAAGCTGTTTCAGCAACTATTACACTAATACATTGTATTTTTGAAAGGTTTCTTTATTTGTTTTAATTTGTTTTTGAATGACACTAAAAGTAAATTGACACCTCACATGAACACTGATTACATGTCTAATGTCTCTGGAGATCATGAATTGAATCCACATGGCTGTCCTTGTTGCTGTTTAATCTCCTTAGATACACCTGCAAGAGAGAATAAAACAGTGTCTTTATTTACTTTTGAATTATTATAACCATTCATTTAGTTAGTTGTGCCACTTTGTTTCACATCTTTTTAGCTGTCATGCCTGCCCCCTTTGTTTTCCAGATTTCTCATGTCAAATCAGTTTCTCATGCTCTAATGCAGTCCCGAACCACATCTGTTCCACTGGTTGGCCAAATATTAATTTCTCACCTATTGTGCATATGCTTAATCACACTTCTCCTCTGTTTAAATCCCTTTTCTGTAACGGTAGAAACCATGCTCCTTCAGAATGAACTTGCTTGTTGATTTAAAGTGTTTGCTCCTTAAACTTGCATTTGTCTCTGCTCTATGGCCTTGCTTGCCCATTAACCTTATCTTGTTTAAAGGCTGTAGGCTTTTTCTTTTCCTTTTAAGTACACTTATTCTGCTGAGAAATTACATTTTATTCTTGTTTGACAGTTAGCTATGATTGATAACATTTTTGATACACATGCTTTGTCACTTATTTACTTATACGGTAAGCTGTACCATCATTTGCTTAGTCATTTACTTAATTATGGCAAACATTGGATAGATTCTGTTTAAGCAGGCATACAAATCCATTCAAGTCACTTAAAAAAAAGTATTTATGTTTAGTTTGCAAACTTGCTGACGCTTTAGACTCCTGCAGTTCTCATCCAACTCCCGATCCTTTGTTTGCCTTGAACAGAAAAATCTGAGTGTTGAAGGTTTTTAAATGTTAAATATATAAATGTGAATTTATTTTGCCAGTTTAATGGAGGTCAAAAAATAATGTAGGTCTATGTTGGTACTGATTTGTTTAATATATTTTTAATAACTTCATGGTAGAACTGTTGTGAATGCATTGCATGTCAGTATGTCAAGTGTTTGTGAAACCGAATACCTCAAAGTTATTTTTCAGTTCCCTTTTACATCCCTCTCTCACCTCCCTTTGTGTTTAACAGGAGAAAAACAAGGACAAGGACAAGCGCTTTCGTCCACTGTATGACATTCCCTACATGTTTGAGGCAAGAGAATTCCTGAGAAAGAAGCTCATAGGAAAGAAGGTAATGTCTCTTTTACTGTATCTGGGCCACATGCATCAAGTCCTCTCTTAATCTTTGGGACTTCATTTACAGTTTTGACATTTTCTTACATAAATCTCTGCTGTTTACATTTGTGTAGCTCACGTAAAAGCAGTTTATTTTCTACCATTAAACATGACACTGTTTAGCAGTAACAATAATACTGTGTTTGTTTTATAGCAAAATGAAGTAAAGTGAGATGGGCATCAACTCTGTTGGGGTTGTGTACGTGAGAGGAAACATTGAGTAATAGTTGGGTCTTGAGTTGAGATTTAAATAAGGTCAGGCATGTGCATTCCCTGAGGTGATGTGATAGTGCATTTTAGAGTCTTGGGGCTGTAGCACTAAGGAATATAGCTCCAACTGTGTGGAGTTTTTGAGGGATTGTAAGAAGGCCAGCATCTGAGTCTTTGTGTAGGATAGAAGGATTTCAGAAATGTCAAAGATCAAGTCTATGAAGTGCCTTGTATACAAGAGGGAACATTTTGAAGTATAGGTGAGATGTGGGAGGAATATACAGTCTAGCAGCATGGTTTTAAATGTGCTGGAGCATTTTGATGGATTTAGAAAGAAAGCATAAGAAAGGTGAGTTGCAGTAGTCGAGTTGTAAAGAATGCAAGGATTATAATTTCTGCATTGCGAAAACTGAGAGGAATGGAGGCGAGCAATATTTCTTGTATTACCTGAAAGCAATCAGCATGACTTCTGTCCTATCACAGTTTCCCTTAATAAAATTAGATGCCATAGTGTTTAATTAGGCAAGAGTTGAAGGAGGAAAATGGTCAAGGAGTTGAGTACTGAGAGAATATTGTGGCCCATCTGCAGAAACTAGAGCTTTTGACTGTTAGTGAATGATGTGACCAATAGGGGGTATGTTGTTGATAAATAGAACAGTACCCAGAACTGAACCCTGTGGCACCCTCTGGGAAACTGGCATGGTGAGGGATAAGGCGAAGTTCCTTGTTGGGTTGGATAAGGGAAAGAGGGACATAATAATTAACTGTGCCGAAATTGCCGTTGAGATTCGGAAGCGGTAGAACCGAGGAGGTCATCAATTACTCTGAGAAGGGCAGTTTTTCTGCTGTGGAAACGGAAGCCAGATTGGGAAGGCTCAAACAGATTATTAATGCGATTGTGCTTGTAGTGGTTCTTTTTCCAAAAGCTTAGCCAGAAGAACGTTTTTTAAAGATCGGGCAGCAGTACCTTTTTTTATTTATAATTTTTTTATTTTTTATTTTATTTATTTCTTTTTTTCGCAACCTGACCATATATGTATGTAGGTTTACTTTGGGGGGGAAAAAGAAAACTAATAAAAGGAAAATAAGGAGGGACAAGTGCAGATTAACAAGTTTTATGATACAAATGCTGGGTTAAAATTCTATTGCAAGTGCTACTTTCCATGATTGGTTTTCAAACAGGGTCTACAGGGTTAGCGGGAACAAAGCTAGGTTGACATGCATGTCAGTGGTGCAGTGGACATGTCATTTGAATGGCATAACAGGCAGGCAACTGGAATTGGTCATAAATAGAATGCAGTGTCAGAACTAATGAAAAAACTCTTTATAATGTAGTAAAGCTGGTCAGTGCCAAGAACTGGACTGGCGGATCTTACCAGTGGTTTTTAAATGTATTATTTTACTTATTTCAGCGATCATGTATGATTTTAGACAGTTATGATGACCTGGTTACCTGACCATTAAAAGCATCTTTATTAAGAACATCTCTAGATGTCTGAGTAGCAATATTTCCAAATGTGACACACATTTGGTTATTGATATGGATGACTCATTCAATGCACGGGAGAAGTAAAAAGGGAAGATAATGGTAATGCGATGGTAATGAGTTCATTTAACTGAGAGAAACAGCAATGCAAGGGTTTGAGTGGTCTGTAAATCAAAGCTGCGACTATTTTCCTAAATAGTTAAGTGTGTGACACAGTGACGCTGAAAGCCTCAGTGGCTATTAACGAGGGCAGGTATCCTGAAGAGAACTGTGCTGCAGAATTGAGTTGATACAATTTGTATGATAAATGGAGCAAAGCCATATCGGCATATGTGATATCTGGGGACAGGATGGAATTATCAGGCCTGTTTGAGTGGCACAATGAATGAACAGGCAACCCAGAGAGATCTTAGGAAGTATAATCTGACACATCTTTATTAGCAATGCCTAGCCAAACTAGACACCATGTAAGCATCTAAAGTCAGTGCTACATTATGGTAGGTAATAAAATAAGTAATTATAGTGGATACACGTGAACAAAGAAATTAAGGAATTCATTTTTTATATAGATAATCTAATTTGCTTAATTTGAAGTTAGCCAGTCGGTGGTTTGATTAGCAGTAGTTGCAATATCAGAGAGCAGTGGTAGACAATCAACCAGTGTTAACTCATTAACATTTTTTTCATTAAGCAAAAGCTTTTTGACACATTAGATTCTTAACATGCATGTACAGTAGATCAGTCATTATGCCCCTGTTGAGTTCGCTGGAAGGATTACATGTCTGTCATGTAGGCCCTCATTATTCTGTAATTTGTTGCAAATCAGTGAGGGTTATGGTAACTTATGGTAAGATAACTGTCAGGACTGGCGTGTCCAGGAATTGAATATTAAGGGGATGCGAGTCATGCGGCAAGACAATGACCTTAATTCACAAGACAGATTGGCTGTTAATGGAAACTATTAGTTGCAGTTATTGCTGTACTATTTATCTATTGTGGACTTTTGAGTTTTGAGTGAGTTTTTATTTCTCTTTTTCAATTGTGCCATTGGTTGTTTGCAGGAGGCAAATAACAAAAAAAACAAAAAAAAATTGGTCAAATATAAAATTGTCTTTATAGCCTTTAGTGTTTCATTGAGCATCTGCGACCTGTGCCACCACCATTCACCTGTTGCTATAGTAAACTTTTGGGTGAAAAAGGCTTACATATCTACCTTTTAAACAAATATAAAATCATGAAAAACTTTGAATGTTTGATCTCAAACTCAAACAACCTTTTGTCTGGGTGTTCAAAATCCTTCAGACTTTCTACTTTGATTATTCATTAGTTGGTAATTTGCCCCAACTGATGTCCAACACAAGCCTGAAAACGAGCTCTTAAATGGAACCTGGATTGACAGATACCTGCAGGTAGAGATCTAAATGTGTGGTCTTGCAGCCCAAGGTAAACGAGTGAGTGAGTGAACCTGCTTCAAGAAAAAGTCAAAATAACCTGTCGGGGTTGCAGGTCTTCATAGGTCGAGCCTTTGAAACTGATGTTGCCAGAAAGAAATGGTCTGGAACCAAAGGTTTCTTCAGGCAAAGATGACCACTAGCTGAAATTTACAGTTCTTAATGACAGGAAAAATTAAACTGTTAGCAGAATTATTTACATCAAAATATAAGAATAATAGGCCACTAGGTTGTGTAGATGTGTTTAAATAGCTGTTGCTGTCCTACATCAACATGAGCATTCATAGTGAGTATAACTTAGAAAAGGTGTCAGTGGTGAGAGATGCGAATTTATGTGAAGGGCTTCAAGATTAAGATTAAGATGGAGTACAACGATATCAAAACGTCTCCCTGGTAACCATGGAACCAAAACTAGTGTCACACTCAGTTGTGAACGTGCCAGTTTATATAAGGGATTTGTACAGTTTTAATCGTTGGGTGTGATCTGTTATGTTACTTTAAAAAGGGTTCTTTTTGTGCCTGTGAGCTTGATAATTGTGCAGCAAATATGTTTTATTATCTTTCTGTTGATTTTTCTGTTGCTAGGACACTAGGGAATGTGGGTGTCAAGTCCCTTTGGCTGTCAGGCGAGAGACACTTGTACCTCTCTGGCTACCTTGGTAACGTCCATTGCAGTGCAATAGCAAAAGTCTGAAGTAGTTTTAAGAATAGCCTTAGATTGTGTTGCCTTGTCACTATATGCCTGTGTCTAAATACAACCAATATAGACTCCCTGGCCACTTTATTAGGTTCAGCTGCTTCTTAAAGGCAATCACGACTCGGCCAGTCACGTGGCAGTGGCATGATGGATTTATCTATGTAGACATTGTCAAGATGACCTGCTGAAGTTTAAACTAAGCAATAGAATGGGGAAGGAAGGCGATTTACTTTGAACAGGGTAATTGTTGGTGTCAGTAAAGGCTCAGGAAAGAAAATGACCGCATGAGAAGCAGCATTTAGGTCAGAAAGAGCAAATGTAATAGATTTAAAATGGTGTATAGTGCTCTAAGCAGTTCTTTCACTTTTTTTATACACTTTCCCTGGTGAGCTGTAGTAGAAGCTGACCAGGGGCCAATTTCGAGAAGCCCAGAACACCTCAGCTGGTTCTTCTTAATGTCAAGTTTCTCCTTTTGCCTTTTGACAAACTCCTTAGCCTGCCATGCAGAGCAGGCCTAGCAAATGTTAAAGAACCTTACTTCTGCCTCTTGTACTTACAACCCTATTCTTTTGTGCACTTTTTAAAGTTCTTGACCATATATGAGGGTAGACTTGTAAGAGGAGAAAAGGTGTCTTCTGAGGACTATGCTCCAGCTTCACCTATACTGCGTATGACTGTTAAACTACTCTTCGGTAGTGTCTTAAACCCAAAAGTTTATACAGAAAATGCAGAACAACATTTGGACATTAAAATACATAGACTATGACAGTTAGTCAAATCTCATTGCTGCAAATGTTTTAATTTAGATTAAAATGTGATTTGGGTTTTAGAACATACTTGGCATGTAATTGATGGTACTCTTAATCTGTCTTTTCTATATTGCATGGTTAAGGAAAAAGAAAGGTGCACAGTGTGGCGACTATGGGTAACGGTGGCAAAGTGACCTATTTTTATTTTTTTTTCTGACAGGCCCTTGTATTAGCTCGATAACTAACATTAGCTGCTAGACCACTGAGATGTTTCTACCAAATATTTAGCACTTTTCCTATCTTGCCAGTTTGAACAGTATTCTGTAGTCTAGTGTTTTTTATAGCACTGCGACTGTACAGAAGAGCACATAATTACTAATAGGATCTAAAAGCAATGTTTGGACTAAGGGTTGTGTTCTAAATCCTTCTGCAGTTTGTTGTACGTTATTGGCTACAATTGCTCGCTTGGCCCTCTTTGCATTTCAGTCATGTGCGACGCTGCACAGAGACCACAGCAGAATTAGTTCGCTTAAAAAAGATGGCTTCTTGTTGATGTATCATGTTCCTCCCAGTTTTTATTAAATTTGTCTTTTTGTTCATATGAATCAATCGATCATTTGGCCTGTCTTTCAGCTAGATATTGAACATAAACTGGCAAGCTTGCCCTATTAGCTTTGTGTGCTGTTTTACTAAGCCATCAAATTGTGTGCAGCACATTGTATACAATAGCGCACAAAAAACCCTTATTGACAATCTGCACTTTCTTTATATAGAGCGTAACTTGATTTTAATTGTGCTTATTCAAACATCACATTTTATGGATATGGATGTTTTTATTTTGCTATTTCCTTTTTAATCTTGTTTAATCCATGTAATGCACCGGTACACAAAGACATTTGTTCTTCTGTAAGCACACTTCTGCTTTTAACAAGTAGCTTTAACTCCTTCTGTCTGTGTCTGGTTCACTCCGAGTCCTACCAGACTGCTCTGAATGAAGTTCATTACTACAGACTTGCTAGGGGAGATCACTTCTTTATAGTTTATAAATCAAGTGTGCAACCATTCCCTCCCTTTGCCTCAACTGCCATTGCACAGTTTAGAATACTAAGTATCAAATTGCCAGTGTGTTGCATTCCACCTTTATGCCACCACTACCAGCTTGAAACATTGACACAGCTCAGCTTGAGTCCGTGGATTCATGCTGTTGCTTCAAATTCTGACGCTTCAATACTGTAGACTCCTCAAGGGCTCTTATAAAATCTATAGCTATTCGGTTTCTGTGCTTACTGTAGCACTTGCTTTTCTTGTTCCTGACTGACTGTGGAATTGTTGAAAAGGCTGTTTTATACACAATTCTTTGTGTTCAGTTTATTTATTAAAGAGAGAGGCTTATTCTGTGTCCAGAGGGACAGGCGGTCTGATCTGGCAGCCTGAGCTTTGATTCTGTCTCCTTAGAACAGCTCTATTCGCCACCACCTTGCTTGGCAGTAAGAGCTCTTTAAGGGTCATTGGAGAAGCCTGAGGCTGTTCTTTTACTGAAAGTGAATTACATATGCATGTATCTAAGCCTTCCTTTTGTACCTGCTGTACATTTACCTGCAAGCTCAGCAAGAGGAGAAGGGGATGTAGAGGGTGAAACTGGCTCTGGCATGGTCCAGAGAGAGATTGTACAGGAAGGCGTCCATTTCAGACCGTGCTCTATCCTTTGAAAGAATTGCTGAGAGGATGTGCAAAGATAGGGGCGTTTATTCGCTCCGGGGAATGGAGCGAAAGCCTCAAAGAAGTATGCTTCCTTTCAAGCGTCCTCCCCATCCCCCTACCTCGCTCACTGAAGCGCTTCTCACTCATGACATAATCCAAAGCTAGATACATAAGTAGCACATCTGTTGAGGGTCTCGGCATCAGCAAAAAAAGTCAAATGAAAAGTACTTTAATCCACTTATCAGGGAAGAGCACATTCGGATAATTCCGCCCTCATAAAGTGCCTCCTGTGTGTGAGTATGCGTATATTGCTAGCTTTTGGGTTTCATGTGTGTGAGGTGAGGGAGAGGAATGCAAGCGTGCAGTGCTTGATGTCTGCATTTGCGAATGAGCACAGAACCAAAGTTCTTGCTCTCTTTTTCTTCATTTTTTTTTCTTTTTTCTTTAGGCCTCCTTGTGCACATTTCCATTCTTTCAAAATCTTGCTGTGTTTGCTTTAGCAAGCCAATAGAAATGCAGTCTTGGCTGTTTGTAGTGGGACAAAGATGGCAGCACTTGGCATTTTGTGCCTGGTACTGCAGTGGAATGAAGTGGACATGTTCTACTTTACAGAGGTACACTTTAATGCAAGACTAGCAAATCACATTTAAGCTGTGAAATATTGTGACCTGTTCTCACTGCAACTAGCCAAAGTGTATATTTCGCTTTCAGATGTAAACCCATTATCTGAAATGCAAACCTTCTAAGCTTTTCTCAACCCAGTGGCAAGGAATACAACATGGGCCATATGGCAAACTGCAAACTCCCACCAACTGACAGAACACCTCTACTGTTTCACCATATACTTATATAAGAAAAATAGCAAGCTGAATAGAACAAACTGCAAAAGCTCAACCCAAAAATGGACAATACAATAAAAAATGGCATAAAATAATGTTGATATCACATTAAACTCTGCCAATCAATCACCAGCCCTAATGTTTTTTGTTGTTTTTTTTTGACTGCCACGTTTTCTTTTTTATTTATTTATTTATTTTTTTACTCTGATGGCATACCCATTCCTCCTTCCGTCTAATCCTCAGACCACCATTCGATCATAAATACCATTTGTTTTACAATTGTTCAATCACTGTAGACAAAAATTCCCAGTTTCTATTTTTATGTAGCCAGGTAATAGAATTTGTATGCACTGTTATAAGAAGATTTATTGGCTCCTGGGCAATAGCAGCGTCTGGCAACTTTAATGGGATGCCACATTAACCCTTCTACAGTCTAAATAACTTGATCAGGAATTTCCTTTTTGGAAAGGGAGCAGCAAAAACACCACTTTTTCAACATGTGGAGAGGGGGGTAAACAGATTGTCTGTTACTCTGTCCTGTAATATCCAGGACAGTGATTCATTCTCAGCATAGCAATGCCACTAACAATGGTGGTGGTGTGCTGGTATGAGTGGATTGGACACAGCGGTGCTCCTGGAATTTTAGAACTGTTCAGTCACTGTCCACTTTATTAGAGACATTCACTTTATTGCTTCACCTTGTAGATGTAAAGTCAGAGGGAGTAGTTCATATGTTGCTGCACAGTTTGTTGGTCATCCTCTAATCCTATATCAGTGCTCACAGGACGCTGCCTACAGGATTCTGCCTTCTGGACGGTTCTGTCTGGTGGAACTCCAGCTGCACTGCTATGTCTGATTCATTAATACATAAACAACACACACTAACACACCACCACGACACTGCAGAACTGAGTGATCCACCACTCAAATACAACAGCTCACAAAAATTAGGAGAAAAAAAAAAAAAAGAAGCACTTGAAATTATTCAACAAGGTCATAAGAAAAGCAAATAAGTGAAAAGTTGCTTGATTACACAATTGAAATGCGAACTCAATTATCGTGGTTTAGTAGCAAGTGATATATTTATGAGGGTAAACAGAAGCATGTTAAACTGGATGAGAGTGAACACAGTGACTGTTCAGTAGGGTGTGTGGTCACCCAAGACAGACCACCACACCAAAACACACTGACAGCGATGGGGCATGTACAGCATCAGTCCTTATGGGATCCTTTTTGTATTCATTTTGAAATATCCCCCAGTTTTTTTTGTGAGCAGTGTATTACCTGATCAGTGCTGATCCTGTGGGGGTCCTGGCCATTACAGAACAGGGAAAATGAGAACAACAAATTATGTAGCGAAACAAATAAACTGCAGTGCAGTGACCACTAAAATGTAAAGAAAATAATAAGCAGAATACAAACTGAAAAAATAAATTACATGAGCGATTTAGTGCTTTTATTGTAAAATCAGCTTTATGTTAATGATTTCGCCCAACTATAGTTTAATGTAGGTGTTTTAATCATGTTTAAGGAATGCTATGCACTTAAGTCTCCTGTGATAAATTTTGAACTTGCATTACATAATGTGTAATGTATAGAATTTATTAAGTAGCATTTATCTTACCAGAACAAGGTGGTTTAGTCATTAGTTTAAAATTACTTAAATGTAAAGCCATGGCTAGCAGTTAAATGTAGGATAGCCAAGTATCTGTAACCAATATGATTTGCATTTCTGTACAAAATGTGCTTTGGCCAGTCAGTGATTTCTGCACAGTAGTGAATTAAGCTCAAGGAACCAAAAGTGTTGTTACAGTTATTGACTTGCATAGATTTATGATAGACTTTTTCTTATAAGAAAGGATATGCAGCCAGAGTTAAAACATATGGAAACGTTGATGTTTTGTAAAGTTGGTACACTATCTGCACATTTTTGTTCCTCCCCTTTGAAGGTTTTTTGAATGTCATTATTATATATTTTTTTATTAAGTTGCCCTACTGCAGTTAGTCATCTATTGCTGTGTTATTGTTTACCGCATCAATGTTGTTGCTGGTGTCAGCTTTTTTTGGTTTGACTATTGTAAAATACAAAAACAGCAGACTTCTACAAAGAAAGAGAATGTATGGGAATGGTAGCCAGGCATTACTTGGTTAAAAAAAAAATCTATCATCTGCTTTACAGATTACTGCTCTTGTACCCTGTCTGTGGCATTGTCTCATACTCTGTCCCACTCTCACCCATCTCTCCCTTTTTCTCATTCAATTTGTCTTTTGTGGTCGCTTGTGTGCGCTCTCCGGCACATTAGTTCCTTTTGAAGGAGGGTGAATTGTTGGCTTTTTCCCCCTCTCCCTTCTTTTCGCTCTTTAAGAGGGATGCAGTGTCGTCTGCCTAAGCTCATTACCCCTGCATAGTGGAGCAGAGCACTTTTCTCTGTACTGAGGGAGATTGAGAGACACAAAACAATCATTTTGTCAGGAAAATGCTTTATTTGTTGATGAGGCTTAGTGAATGATCCACGAAGCTGTTTGGATAAGAAAACATTTCTCTTCACAGAATTTCTAGGACCGTTAACAATTTTCATTATGTAGTCCAAAGCATTACGTGCCTTTATCTATTACACGTGTCGGTGACTTTAGTTTTCTGTATGAAAACTAGAGCCGTGTTAAATAATGTGATGTCCTGCTTTAACCCTCTGGCCTTTTCTATTAGATTTGTTTCTCAAGTAGGCACTTCATGTACCCTGCAGAAGCAGACTGCAGTATAAAAAAAAATCACTGAGGCTGTGTTACTAGAGAAAAAAAAAAAAAGAGTTGAGAGCATATTTTCTGTGTAATTGTAGTGATGTTTGTTGCGACTGTACAACATCCATCTGTGCACACCCACAAGACTGCAGAAGAGTATGGAGGGCAGGCTTTCAAATAGCAGGAATATGTGTCTGCTCTTCTTAAATACCTGTGAGTTTGCTCTGCGCTAATGAGGTAAAGCAGGAGGCTGCTGGTTCCCTGTGGGAGGGTTTTCTGGACTCCTGTGAAAGATGAACACAGATGGCCACAGGACAAGATTGTTTACACCGTTGTCTCCTGTTTGTTCTGAAATAAGTGGTTTGTTGCGGTGACAGTAACGCAATCTTTCATTCATGGATGGGTCTCACTTTGGCTGGGAAAAATTCGCTGGCACTAAGGCTTCCAGCAATAGTACTGCAGAGCTAGGCATGGACTTGCAATCACAATACAGGTAAAGAGAATTTGTTTCAAAGATGGGAGGGTCTGTATATTTTATTCC
>JAUZSV010259340.1:0-12186 GCA_034780495.1 Parotocinclus cesarpintoi
ACTGATCAGGTACTGTTAATGTACTGGATCATTCTCAGCACTGCAGTAACCCTGATATTCTAATAGTGTGTTATTGTGTGTTGTGCTGGTACAATTGGATTAGACACAGCAGTGCTGCTGGAGTTTTTATTTTCACTCACTGTGCATTCTGTTAGGAAACCTTGTAGATGTAAAGTTGGAGTTGGAGTTCATCTGTTGCTGCATAGTTGCTAGTCATCTTCTAATCATCAGCCAGTGTTCAGATGATGCTGTTTATAGGATGCTGGTGGCTGGACATTTTCAATTGGTGGACTACTTTAGGTCCAGCAGTGACAGTGTGGTGACTGTGGGACAACGAATAAAGCATGCAGAAAGTAATGGACTATGGTCTGTAATTTAGAACCACAAAGTATATCTATATGGTAAGTGGAACTGATAAACGAGACAATGAGTGTAGAAAAAAGGAACATAAATCAGTAATATTGCTATCATAATCTCTGTAGTTGGCATAAATATGTACACAAAAACAAGAATGGGTAAGCCCTGTTCATATTTTGCTATATAAATTACGTCTTTGTTTATGATATATCATATAATAAGTCTTGTTGCATGAGAGCTGAGCAAAGGGCTGTGTGAATTTTCAGCAACAAAGGAGAAGCCACAATGCAGCTGCTGAGAACAAAAGCACGAAAATGACAAAGTTAACAAGAAGAGAAGCAGCATTCTCAAGGTCCCCATCTGGGATCCAGGGCTAAGCGGACCTCACAGTCATTAATGAGCTTTTTTGTGGCAGATTCCCTTTTCCAAATTGCAAACGTTAAGGTCCTGGTCCCCAGAGGTGGCAGAATGGGACATTCGCCATGTTATCCTCCCACACCATACGCACACTTTCACATACAATTCACTCCGGGTGAGAGAGAATGCATTTCATGTCCATGGGAAAACTCTGGGAGAGATGAAGACCCAGTGGACTATCACTCATCTGCAACAGTCGTCTGCTTTCACATCGCATCACATCTCTGCCACAGCAGTAATGAATTATCTCATTACCTCATTATGTGACTTAAACATATAAATAATATCTCTGTAAATGAGACTTATGGAAAAACAGCAGCTGGGCTCCTTACTGTACACTTCCTAATATATATATATATATATATACACACACACCATTGTGACCAGGGAAAACCACTTTTCACAAAGGCATTGGATTTTCGGTCAGGACACGTCTCTTTTTGCTTCTAATTATGGACTTTTATGGAAAGGTTACAGCAACACATATTAAACCAAAATTGTGAGATCCGCTTACACAAAAACTTTAATAATGTAGCTAACAAGTAATGGAAGCGCTTGATCATATTGATGGAAACCGCATGTGACCACAAATTGAACTGCGTTATTAATTCAGTAAAAATAAGACCTGATGATGGTTTGTGACACTGCATCATTAAAAGCTCAATGCTTAACTAAGAACTGTGGTCAGTAGAGATTTTGCCATCAGCATAATATATTTGATTTTAAACCTTACAAATTGAAACGCTGCTGTGTTATGAAGTGTTGATTTAAGGCAAGGTGATCATGGCAGATAGTTTGCATTGTAAATACTGGTAATGAATTGATACTATGTTAGACTCTTACCACAGTGCAACGTAGACCTCGAACACCACCTGTTTTGGCTGATTTAAAGTACGTGGAAAACTTGGATTGGATTTTCCCCAAACCAGATCTTTAAATCACTCAGCAGATATTTTACTTTAATAAAGTCAGTTGCTGTGCCAAGCCAGAAAACTCTCTGAATCTGTCAGCTCTCCCACCATGACTTTTGCCCACAGTGGCATTGGGTGATGAGCAATATAGACATTTTCTCCTCATCTAAGCAGTTCTTTTAGACAATTTGATAATTTCTACAACCAACATCCAGGCCATTTTACAGTTGGCGTCAGCATGTGCAGCAGGTCGACGATGGGGTTCTTTGAAGTGTCTGTCTCTGCTGTCTTGCCACATCTGTTGGCAAGATGTGTGTTAGTAGGGGTTGTGTTGCGCTGAGGGGGTTTGGGAGCAATGGAGGAGGGGGTATGTGGGGAGAGTTGGGTTTGTCGGTATTCTCAACGTCATGTGACAATGAAAGACGTCGTAAAATCAAAGTGTTACGTTTTGAAGTGCTGTAAAGCTCCATCTGGTACAGCACAGAATACCATTGTTTTATTTCGGTGTGGCGTGTCAGCATTAAAATAATTAGTCTATGCAGAAACCACAGTTGCATGTAAGCATTGGATTTACCCAGATTTCTGCATCACTTACTAATATGGTCTGATCATGAATTGATACTTCTTCTTAAACGATTAACACACAAACAATAGCATGTATGCATTCATAAACATGTGGATTAATCATGCACTATCTTTCTGGAAAAAATATTTGAACCCTTGATATAATGCCCCTTGTATAGATTCTTCTTTAAAGCAAGATCGTTCCTCGTAGCTGCTTGTCACTTTTGGGTAAGAGAAGCATTAGGGACATTCTGATGTTTTCTGTTGTCAAACTGCTTTTTACTGACAGCATCATTTTCTTTCTGTAAAGGTTTGGGAACATCCTTTTTAGTTTCCCTTGTAAAGCATCTTGTCACGCTCCCTCAGTGACTGCACACACAGTACAGTTTTGTGCAGTTTAACTACCGCATTACGTTCTGTGAAACACGTTGACCAAAACGGACGTTGTTCACACAATACAATGTCTAGTCTTTTTCTCACATTGTTTTTTTATTTTACTGTTAAGTAAATATAAAGAGTATTTTCACAAGAAATTTGTGTTCAATCGATACACAAATGCATCAGAGATACAGCTTAAAATGCATTTATGAAAATTCACAATTATATTGTTAGTTAAAATACATTAGTTATGTATTTCATGATCATGTATAGGGGAAAGATGCAACACTTGGATGGCATGATGGACGTGACACTTTTGCCATACATTTTTTAACCAAAAATTTCTTAATAGACATTTTTTAATAGATTAATCTCTAAGCACATCAACAGACACAATACAATACAATACACAAACACAATACAACA
The DNA here is from genome assembly GCA_034780495.1 of Parotocinclus cesarpintoi. NCBI lineage: Eukaryota > Metazoa > Chordata > Actinopteri > Siluriformes > Loricariidae > Parotocinclus > Parotocinclus cesarpintoi. The sequence goes on from JAUZSV010259340.1 coordinate 3,054, forward strand.
GACACTAAAAATACATTTCTGCTTTTAAATGCCTTCCTCAGCAGTAAATGGCTGTTTGGAGATGGAGGTGACAGAGTTGAATGGCTGTTTATGGGTTCAATGGTTTCAGGGTTAAAAGACATTTTTATTCCTATTATAATGTATTATAATTCTTGAGACGTTGGTCATTAAAGTAAATGGCCATTTATTAGAAGGTGATGGTGCATACCTGTAGCTAAGCATGACATTCCTCCACCTTTACAGATGGGATTAAGTTTTGGTTTTGGCATCCAGTGCTTTTTTTCAAACAAACACAGCATTGTAAATTTCTCCAAATATGTACCCAGAATGCACAAGGTATCAACTTTTATCAAGAGCTGCAATATTACCACATTTCTTTCATTTGTAGATGGTTTCTCTTATTGTGGAATGATAAAATAATGATTCTGTGAACAGATTTATGTTCAGTGAAGCAGCAATACAATTTCATCTCATTAACTGGAAGAGTTGATTTAAGGAGTACTTAGAGTTTCACATAACTTTTTTTTTTGTCTGGCCTGGGAAAAATTTGGTATGCATTAAAAAGCTACATGAACGTAATTGGAGCATGTTTTATGTGTGGGGGGCACCTCAGTGTAAATGTGCAAAAGCTATATGCAAGCACATAGAAGAAACAAATATACTAACTGCGTGGTGGGGGCACAAGCAAAAGGTTAGCCTGCCTGCTATTACACGTGCTGAATAAACAAACAAAGTACATGGTGGAGGTGTTACCAAGAAACCCACATCTTACATGGAATTTTAAGGTGTTTCTTCATTTCTTCCGTGCTGAATCATGGATGGATGTCCATCCTATCCAGAATTGTGGACTTGTGCTTGCCAAGTTTATGGTTGGTGGGTTCTCATTAATCTGATAAACAAGATTAATCAATAATATTGTATAATCTATTGTAAAAATATTATATCACGGATTCATTCACACAATGCCAACAACAATAACAATAAATATTATTATAATACCAATATGTTACACTAATTTAGCACCCTTCACAAACCCAAGGTTAATTCACAATAGGGGACAAAATAAAATAAAACAAGAGAGTGAATATTAAAGGAAGTAAAAGTATTCAGAGGTTTTTAGCTGAGATTTGATGAGTGAAAGAGAGACAGAAGTGTGAACATAAAGTTTACGCAGTTTGAAAGGGTAGGGTAAGTAACACTGAATGATTAGTTGGCCATAGTGGAAAGCCTGAACCAATGAAAAGTCAGGAGGCCTAAATCAAAGGGCCTTAGCTTACAAGGAATGGACATATGAATGAAGCAACATTATTCTCATACCCTACTTATTTCAAATCAGGGTCATGTTAAGTCAGGGTCTAACCAGCAGCACAGTGTGGGGCAGGAACCGACACATCTCAGGGCACACACATACACACAAGGACACACTAGAAATGGCAAATTACCTTGGAATGTGGGAGGAAACCAGAATATTTATAAGTAACCCACACAGACATAAGGAAATATATAGTAATATGGTGGAGTGCCACCCTGCCATTATAACTGTTTAAGTGTTTTCAATTCATGTACCTTGTTCTACTACTACTACTACTTATTATTATTATTTTTATTAATATTTTTATTACTATTAGTAGTAGTAGTAGTAGTAGTAGTAGTAGTAGTAGTAATGATAGCAATAAATAGCTCACAAAAGTTAGGGAATACCTCAAAATGAAATGGCCCATTGTTAAATGTCTCCCAAGTTTTGTGATCATTGTATATATTAATATATAATAATTATAATATAAATATTAGAATCATAATAATTTCCTGTTCAAAATATTATAGGGGCATACTCCTCTTCTCATGCATATCAGACTTGGGTTTAAGGCATCAAATGGGAATGTCTTTTGGGAATTGTCCCCCCACCTTTGCAACAGCAATCCCTTTCCAACACTGAAAAGATAGACGCTAAGTCTTCAAGTGTGTATTTCAAACACACCTACTTCACCTTGTCCTCAAAATGTGGAATGATCATTATTATAAATTTATAATACATGATGTAAATATTATATTATGTTTTCACATTTAATACACATTTTTCATATTTTATAATAAAGATGAATAGAATAGATTTTGTTGCTATATTCATATTTCGATGTAGTGATTTCTGATTAAGTTTGAGAGTGAATATAATTAAATAAAAGTTAATAATATTAGGCTGTATACAGTATAATCATTGTTATTTATAAATAAATCCAAGATCTATTATTATTGATTATATGCAGAACTTTACACACACACACACACACACACACACACACACACACACACACACACACATTATAGATATAATGAATCAAAAGTACATTACAAACCCAATCTGGTCCCGGTCTCGGTCAATCCTGTTCCTGGTTTTGACTCGGACTTGGCTCTAGCACTCAGAAATCCCGAGCCAAGATGTGTAATTATAATGCGGAAAATACTCTACATGGAAAGTACAGTTGTTTGTTTATATTGGATAGTATTGGTGATTTGCATGAAGGTCATGCCACAATTTATGAGAAATGTAGAAATCCAGGTATTTCCACCGGATAACATTAAGAAATGGAAAATACAGTTAAAGGAAGTAATTTAGTTCAAAATTAGAAATTTCAAGACAGGTCATGGATAAAATAACTAATCTACTGTGGCTGACTGTCAATGCAGTTTTTTTATTTCTTAATTTTTTTCAATTAAACTGTGATCTTTTTAACATAACCTAAATTTAGCACAAGCTAAATCAACTATATGTCTCTTCTCTACAGCTCTGTAAAAATACTTACCAAACATATGCCTGAGAAAGAAGTTAAAGAAGAGTCAGCTCATCACAGAGCTCTGTCTGAATATTGTCAGACATGGTTGGTGCCATCGTACGCCTACTCACCTCTATATGGCCACAGCTCTGAATACTGCCAAGACAGCTTCTCCATTGCTTCTAATACTAAATAGAGGCAAAACTACTGAGACAGTGGTTTAATCCTGGGTTTATGGAGCCGGTTTTCAGTGGTGCCAGCATTTGACGCGCCGCAAGCATTTTAACATTCCGTTTGCCAAGGGTGGTTGGCCTAGGAACAGTTATTTTCCTTGCAAAGCAGCAGTGTCAGTACCGCACTCCTATCCAGACAACAACCGTGCCATTTGTAACCATTATTAAAGTCATATTTTGCAGCTTGGCTTGTAAACCTTCTTCAAAATGAGCTGGGAAGCTGCCTGATATCCACTCCACGCGCCTTTTGCTGCCGCCGTGGAGCTGTTATTCATTAAGGAAGATAGTACTGAAACTTTTTCGTTGCCTGCTTCATGTCATCTTGAATACAGAAGTTAATGATGCAGCATAAGGCTCATGGATTAGGCATTAGATGATGGATAATCTTCATTTTTCAGCTTCTCTGCTGTTTCCTCAATCAACATAATGTGACAGGGGTGAGAATAAAAGTTAGCCAAGTTTTATAAAACCTCTGACATCTTGCAAATGTAAATCTGATAAGAAAGTCAAGTCAAGTCAAGTCAAGTCAATTGTTATTGCCCTTTTCACAATGGAGCATTGTCTCAAAGCAGCTTTGCAATATTATTTTATCTTAAAAGGCCAATCTCAAATTGAGCAAGCCTAGGGCGACAGTGGAAAGGAAAAACACCCTGAATGTAGAAGGAAAAAACTTTGGGACGACCAAGACACAAAAAGGGACCCATCTTTCTTGGGTGGCCTAGATGTTAACGGAAATAGTTATGTTTGTATCAATGGTCAAATTAAGCAAATCATAACAATAAAAACATTTTTGAGTCCTCAGCGGTCTTTCCTTGGAGGAACATCATCATCTGACTCAATTAACTTAATAATTGAGGGAGTTACTGCACTCTAGTGTGGCCCGGGCATGGTGGGAATGGTTTCGGTTAACTAAGACCAGTAGAGTGATGCTGAGATGGAACATCTAAGTGTGTGGTGCTGTAGCTGGTACCGGAATTAGCTCGGAAAGAAAAGAGAAAATGTAGTTACTTAATGCTTTAATGCCTGGATGATAAAATAATAAGATGCTTTTTGCGATTAAGCCTACAGCATTGAGCATGTTATGAACAGTGGTCAGTAAAGGGACACAATTGAATCTTTATGTTAGAATTATTAGAGGATCAATAAAAAAACAGAATTAAAAAGGAAAGGAAGTGTCTGCAATGAAGGAAGCCTGAAATGAGAGGTATAAGATTTACATTTATCTTAGCATTGCAACTAAGTTGCATCATAAAGCTCCCCTGCCCCACAATGCAGAAAAAGTCTGTAAATTAGGTGCTTGGAACTTTTTGCACCTTTTACAATTTTCTGTTTCTCAACAAATATGACATAAATCCTCATCAGATTTTCACACAAGTTCTAAAAGCAGATAGAGAAAACAAAGTTAAACAAATATTACACTTGGCCATATTTATAGAGGAAAACAATAAAGTATTGTCATTCTGTATTTAAAAACACTTGATTTCATTTTCGTTTGATTCCACTTCATGGATTTCGCTTGATTTTGTTTTCAAATTAACTGCTAATTCTAGGTTAACATACTTTTGCCACTTGCAGATATGTAACATTGGAATGTTTTCCATTATAAATTATAAAATTATACAATTTTTGTATCATTTGTTTAACTTGGTTCTCTCTAGTTTTAGAGTTAAATATAACCAAACAAATGTGATGTTGTTTTTATGTTATGTTTAAACATAACTACAGACTTACAAGCATGACCATACCTGCTGATGTGCTTGCTCTCCTTTATAAGACCCCATTTTGGTTCTTTGTGAGTTTTCAGTAAAATAAAAGCTGATTGTGTCAGTTCTTTGCAAACTTTACCCAGCAAAACACTGTCCTTCTTGACTCACTTGCTTTGGAAAACAATATTGAATCATGGACCTAAATTGCTTCGGTGGAAAAATGATTCAAGTGGGCATAAAGTGCATGTGAGAGTCATTTTGGCTCATTATGGCATCATCTGAAATGTCAAGAAATTGAAACCAGCATGAGGGAGTTTAGCCTGTGAGAGACAGAGGGAGAGAGGGAGCGAGAGAATGTACACAAGGTGGTTACACATGGTTTTTGTAGACAACAAAACCAAAATAATTCAACAAAGGGCTTCTATGTTGTTTTTCCCCCTCGCTCTCCTCAATCTAATTGGATGGCTCTACTGTTAAACTTTGTACAATGCCATTAAATGAGGTGTGTGCTGTAGCAAATTAGGCTAAAATTAGGCCGCATGCACTTGCACATGTAATTTCTGTTTTCGTGCCTGTAGCTCAATTAGAAGTCTCGTGCTAGGCACAACAGAAAAAAAGACTGATAGACTGGAAATGCATGGTTTACTTTTCTGCTAGGAGCACTCTATACTCATTTGCTATATTAGTGGTTCTCATATCTGAATTTATTTTGAGTGTCGCTAGCTCAGAAACTAGGAAGCAGGTCTGTGTACTTTGTTTACTATTTGTACCCCTGTGTGGGCACCATTTATTCTCCACACTGTAAAAAGACTGTTGCAATCACAAACACAGACGTCTGACCACATCAGGCCAAGTCAGACAAGGGCACATACCCTCTGATGGGGCAGTCACTGTTTATGGCTGCCATTTTATTGTAACCATGACCATAACTTTTCTTTGCCCTGTACAGCCCATTTGACCACAGTGGTAAATCTCAGCTAGACTGGTGCCAGTGACTCAATCTGCAACTTAATTTCGACCCATTTGTCCTCTGTCAAAAGACCTTTAATGAGCCCTTAAACAATTAAAGTGTATGCTGTATGATAAAAATGCTGTATGTACTAGAACACAAAGTAATTTGTTTATCAATATATAACACTTTGCTGATTCTCCAGAAAATATTCCAATGCCAAAATACATATCTTGTGAACATGTTGTTCATCAAGATCCCAGAACAAACTGAGGTTCTGGAAGACTTTCTAAGTTCCTGCGAGGAGCCACAAGTGTTCTTAAGTCTTAGAATGGAAAATGTTTTATTTGGTTGTTTCTGTTTTTTAGGCAAAACCAAATCACAACATGAACATAATTTACAAATCAAAAAACTGGAATTGATGTGGACTCAATCTACTTACATTGGAAACAGCAAATCATCTGATCAAACATAAACATTCATAAATGAAAACAGCTGCTACTTCTGATTGTACAGAAGTTCTACACTGTCAATAATTACTTGTGGACCTTACGGTCACTTAATGGTAGCAGTGTGCCAGCTGTACTGTACTGTTGGATACAGGACATCTACCCAGCATCTTACAAGTAAATGAACTGATATTGGGTGTTAAAGCAATTGGCTAGGTGACATGGATGCAGCCATTAATAAATGTTTACGTATGGTACTTAAGGCACTTTTTTGTGAAGTGACACACTGTTTCAACTGCTGGTGTGATGATCTATGGAACATATGACAGTGGACAGATCAGCTCATGGCTTGGCTTTCAACTAGAAGCCAATTGCTTTCCCACAGCAAGGGTCTCCCAGGAATGTCTCCATTAGATTGCAACACTTCCATTGGCCTGCCCGGTCACCAAATTGTGGTACGCCAGCTTTGGCAACTTACGAGTGTGCTGGATCTGCAGGATCTACAGACCCAACTTTACCATCTGTGGGCAAATGTGCCTGCATGCCTACAATGCAAAAAACGTATTTAATCTTGTATCCAGGCTAGAAGCAGCCTAACAGGTTACTCCTTTTATTTGTACAGTTTCACCGGATTAACTTATGCTTTCACTCTAATATTGTAATCATATATGTATATAATCATTACAGTATTATATTTAGTATTCTTTCTATATGTAATACTATGTAGTATGTAATACTACTAAATACTAAAGTACTAAGCACTACTAAATAGTACAGACAGTATACAAACCAGATTGCAAATAAGTGGGACACTAAACAAATTGGGACTAAAAACTGAATGCAATGATGTGGAGATGCCAACATGTAATATTTTATTTAAAATAGAACACAAATCACAGATCAAAAGTTTAAACTGAGAGAATGTATCATTTTAAGGGGAAAATATGTTGTTTCCAAATTTCATGGCGTCAACAAATCCCCAAAAAGTTGGGACAAGGCCATTTTTACCACTGTGTGGCATCCCCCCTTCTTCTTACAACACTCAACAGACGTCTGGGGACAGAGGAGACCAGTTTCTCAAGTTTAGAAATAGGAATGCTCTCCCATTCATGTCTAATACAGGCCTCTAACTGTTCAATCATCTTGGGCCTTCTTTGTCGCACCTTCCTCTTTATGATGCGCCAAATGTTCTCTATAGGTGAAAGATCTGGACTGTACTCTAGTTAAGTTGAACAGTGGTTTAATGGCACCAATTTCAGCAGAAAACTTAATTAACTTGCGTTGTTGACTGCTGTGCTACCCAGTGCCCCTCATTTCCATATGTGGTTGGAAAAGGCTTTTTTTCTGGCATGTCTTTCAAATAGTTTATGGCCATAAAAGTAAAGATTTGAAGACTTGGTGACCCTAAACTTCTAGCATGTTGTCTGCATTCCCTCATCGATGGTACTTAGAAGTCAAATGAAATGTTCCCTCTCTCTAGCTGCGAGATTCGACAGAGCAGTATCAGGAGTACTACAGGCAGCGTTTGCGTGTGCAACAGCATCTAGAGCAGAAGCAGCAGCAGAGGCAGCTTTATCAGCAGATGCTGCTGGAGGGTGGAGTTCAACAGCAGGAGACTCCACCCACTGCCAAGCACAACCTCACTGATTCCTTCCTCAACAGGTCAGTATGGAGTGAACATTCAGTCGGCTTCAATTCAGACTTCAATACAGCTTTCATTTTCTAGTTCTACAATAGCATCCTTCTAAAAGCATTCATTTTAATCACAGAGAAGTTTTGGAATTGCTGATATGGTTAGCCATTTAACGACCCTCTGCTCAATGTCTGTTCATTTAATAACAAATTCTGCTAGTACAAGGTTTTTAAATTCCATTCACTATCGCATTCTCTCCTCCCATTCCCCATAAAATCTAAACTAGAGAGACGCTTATCGATCAGCTGGTGAGTAGAATTGGCCATTTTGTAGCCTGAATGTCCTTGATCGTCTCATATTAACGATTCTGTGCCAGTGTTTGCAGCACAAACACAGCCATTCATGAACAGCATAGCACTTTTACTAACTTTAGTTCAGAATTCAGTTCACGTGTGTAGCCTGCACAGCTCTAAACATGGCTCAGCTGCTTAGGGTTTGTTTATGATTAAGCTTCTGACGTAAATTAATGAGAAGGAGGTGTTAGTTTTCAGTTGTGTTGTGAGTGCTACTAAGTCATTTAAATAGTCTTCATAAATAGCACAATACTAAAGAGGTGGTAGGAATTCTTATGAGAGTGTAGGCATCTATTTTAGACTCTATTTTAGATGTCTTCAGTGTGAAGCTCTTCAGAGTTTCCTGTTTGCTGTACATGGATGAAATTTGTAACATCTAAACGTCTCTCAAAACAGCATCGCATCGCATGAACATGTGGAATTTGACAAAAGATATTAAAGCTAAAGCTAGTAAGAGTGCAGATGCAGGTTCCCGGGTGGCTCTCAGGGCTAGGTACAAGGCAGCAGCCCCTGTTATCTTTCTTTTGCAGTGAAGACTTTGAACAAAATTTAAACAAAAATTGTGCTGCATGATGTAATTTATAATTCTTAGACAGAAAGACAGTCAGAATCATATGTAAGTTGATCATATGTTTATAAATCGGAACTTGTAATCAGCCAAAAAATGTGCATTTGGTACGTCTCTTATTTAAGCTGCACACTCACTCCAGTAGGATGTTTCCAATATCTTGATTTATGCTTAGTGTCTTAATGACTGTCTAAGAAGACTGTCCTAAGAGTTGAGTTAAGTTTACATTGATTGACAAGTTTTTGACAGTCTGCCAGTTGTGAGTTTGGTCTTTAATGAAGTCAATATCTGTGTGATTAGTGTCTCTGGTGAAGTACTGTCGATTCCGGTTAATAGGACCACGGGTTAATAGGACCAGCCGCTTATTCGGACCAAATCTTAAAGTACCGAAACAAATCCTATTATATACGTGTAAAGTTATTCGCTCCTGTTCAGGGGGGAGGGGGGGCATATTCCTAACTGGTTTGGGAG
>JAUZSV010259429.1:0-12186 GCA_034780495.1 Parotocinclus cesarpintoi
AACAAATCAAATTAAATTGACTAGACAACACTTGAAATATCTCAGGATTATACTGTCTACAATAAAATATAAGCAGAGGTCAGACATTTACCATTTTATTTTTGCATTTTCTATGCTGTGACAAACTGTCTGCTTTGAGTTTTTACATTACATACATGTGTCATTATGGGATATAAAATTGTGAGCAGTATTTAACCAAACTACTGGACTTAGCCATTTGATGTAAAAGTAAAATAATTTTAAGTACTACTACTAAAACGTTATAATAATTTTAATAATCGAATGCAAATATAAAGCTTTAAAAATGAATGATAATCAAATATTATTCATGACATACATTTTAAAATAATTATATAAGGTCTTCATACCATTTCTAAAACAATGGTATATCTAATCTAACAATGGCCTTTCACAGTAATATATTACATACTGCTCACAAAACAAAATTACTCAACTATATATCATCCCAAAAAATTATGATCGGTTTTATGTATTCCAATCCTGTTATTGATTCCAAGTTTTGGTAAGAAAAAATGTTTAGGCATAATCTTCTTCACAATGCTTCTATCTTTGTAATTTCTAAATTTGAGTGCTTTTTATTATACACTTCCTACCTTACAAGAAAATAATTATGAATGAGTTCTGTAGCCCCATGTGCCCTTCCTGACTTCCCTCCAGCACATTTATACCCAAAAGTACCTCCTCTCAAACATATTCCATATCATTCCAGAGGGGAGCATTTAAGTGTTTTGATATATTCTCTCTGCTACAGGATCTAGATTTAAGAAACCTGTCTTAGTTTGTTCTGAAGGTTTAAATGTTGATGTTCTGTAGTGGTAAACCTTGTGTTTGTACCTTGGTGCCATTTAGAGGTTTGCTTGAGGTGCATTTGGGTTTATTTTTACAGAAGAGTGGAGTTGGAGGCTTTGGCAAACCCTGAAAGTAAATAAAATCTGATTTTGGCAGAGTTTTCATCTTCAGCTTCTTTCCAGACATCAAAGGAGTGGAAGCCTTGGTGTGCTAGAGTAAAAAAAATAAAGAAAATGTAAAATCATAAAACAACATGCAAAAATGTATAGTATTTAAACTAGACACCACCCCCACCCACCAACCCACCCACACCCATTCTACTTACATTGATTTCAACATTCTGTTCAATCTTTGCCCCCTCCGTGTATCCATTACTGTGAGATGTTTCCATGTCCGTCTGCATCTTCCTTTTCTTTTTTGCATTATTCATTTGCACAGTCTGGACACAATCAGTTTCGGATGTGCAGGCAACATCTTGGAGCTCAGAGGATTCAAACTGTGCTGCAGCTTTACTCCCTTTCACACTCCTCTTCAGAGCTGTGACTTCTGTATGCTGACTTTCTGTATTGTACTCTACCAAATTCTTTTTTTGTTTCTTGTTTTTCTTTTTTTGTGACACAGAGGTAAATGATGATTTGGATGTTGTTGAAGTCACTTCTAGCACGGTTTGCTCTTCAGATTTAAGGCTGGGTTTCTTCTTTGATGAGGCAATTTTCTTGATCTTGGCTGGTTTATTGTTACCTGGAACATGCTCAGATTCTGCCAATGATTCTCTCTGAACTTCCTGTAAGCTTGACACTACCTTCTTCTTCCTGTTCCTTTTGAACATGGACTCCATACAGACGATCTCGTTATCCTGGGATTCACATTTACTATCCGACTGGCTCTCAGTAATGAAAATGTGTTTTGTCTGCTCGTCCGAGATCAACTTCTCTGGTAGTTTGTCAATCGTCTGTTTACCATTTACTGCCTCTGTTTTGTCTTCATCTGTACTCTTCTTTTTTTTCTTTTTATTTTTCACATTGTTGTAAGGGACGGCGCCTTCTGGTTTTTCTTTTGGTTTACCCGTTTTGTCACTTGCTACACCAGTTTCGACATCACAGTAATCCAAATTCTTCGTTTGACTGTTGAGATTCTGGTGATGCTCACTATTGTCTTCCTTATGTATTCTCTCATATTCCAGATCACATGCCTCCTGTAGATTCCTTGACATTTCTATTGGGGGTTCTCCATCAATTTCTGATGCATGCTCTATAGTTTGCTTTTGTTGTGCACGTTTCCGTTTTTTCTTCTTTTTGTGGATTTCTCTACTGTCCCTCAAGGTAACCTTGAGGTCTGAATCTCTTGGCTTCTGCTCATCTTCACACACTGTCGGGTACATTTGTAAAAACAAAGAATTGAAAGGAAACAATAAGTATTAGGCAACATGACTTTATTATCACTGCGTCATTTCAAAATGAAACCCATGCGGGTGTTTGTGCGTGCGAGAGACAGAGACACACATTGCTACTCCTGTAAGTTGTATTTGCTGTTGAGCTGTTTATGGCAAGAAAATAAATACTCGTATGATTAATAAAATGCTAACTTTGTGCACCTTATGGTATCATCAGTTTGAGTGTCCCCTCAGGTCACTGTCAGTCGGCACCCACTTCTAGGCAGCATCACTATTCATAGATGCTCTGACATAGGCTTTGTTCATATTACCAGGTTAACGTAGCCCATACTTGATTTTTTTTAGAGCTCTGTGGACACAAACCTAATCTTTTCAAATCAAACCTGAGCCACTTTGATATGTGGTCCTAGACCGGATACATAACCAATACATGGTCAAGCAACCTAATTGAAAATGCAGAGATCGGAATTCATGCGACTTTGCTGTTTTTCCTTCTACTCAGTGCACATTTATGTCCAAGGGGGAGACTTTCAGTGCTGGTATAGCAAGATAACAGACCTCATAAATCCAGGATGGTTGGTATCTACTTAAGAGACCATTGCTGCAATGTTTAGTATCAGCAGATGCATCACTAACTAAACACACCTCCTTCACTTAATGGCAGCTGGTCTGTCTTTGTGAACACAACGGGATTTTATTTATAAGATATTTCACCCGGTATGGTTTAATTGGTGTCTGCACAGTGCACTTAATGCTTGTGCACCATGTCTTGCTATAGTTGAGGACCAAATTTTCCACGATAAGAGGACTTTTGACTAGCAAGGATCGGTACTTTTCTGTCCTCACTGATTTCATTTACTGAGGTCAAGGTTAGGAGTAGGATTAATTAGCTGCAGAAGTCCTTTATTGTAATGTCAGTGGAAAGTCTAATGTCGTCTTTTTCCTCTGGACGAGCAGGTCATGTGGTGTTCTTTTGAGAATGCATGACAATTTTAGGACATGAACCATTCAGACAGATGTCTGATAGAAGTCATATTAAAACTATATTGTGAAAAAAATGTCAGGCCACTTTGGTTGCTGTATGTAGCTGAAGCCTGGCCATAGTGATTTGGTCATTCTCAAATGCAATCAGGTTGCGCAAAACTTAAATACTGAGGTGAATTACTTCTTTTGATCTCAATATACAGTAACCACAATACACTAATTGGTTACATCAAATACACCAAGAATTTTTTTTAATGAATTAACCTAATGCAGGTCTATGAACTGTAAGAGGAAACCAGCACAAGTCTATGCAGACTGGGAGGACCCAGGCCATTCCACCTGAGGATCAAACTCCTTGGTGCTATCCACCAAGCCAATATGTCGCCCGCAAACTATAAGTACAGCATAATCTGACAACAGCAGCTGGATTCATTTCAAGGACATATTATTTCTACAGTAAAGTGGAAAGTTTTCAGTTTGTAATGCTATACATGAAATATCTTTAAAAAATGTATATAATTTTTTAAATACAATTGCTTCATTATAAAAAATTATATGGAACTGCTTAAGTCGTCTTAAATATGAATGGTTTATTCATCCACTTGTGCACCTCCACTCACACAAAGGTGTTGCAGTCCTCCACTCAAGAGTACACCACTGCTGGTTTTAAAGAGGGGGAGCACTTACAGCTTACATCAGAAAATTTGTCAGTTTATTTATGTATAAATTCTGCCCATCCTTCCTTTTCAAGAAAATTGTCTGGGACCCTATCATAGAAAAAAGTAGGTGTCTTTTCCAGGGACTTGACCAGTTTTAAGCTAAGAGTTAAGCTGATTAGACAGACTCTTACAAAATCTTATTTATATATTTTTACTGTCGCTACACACAGAGTGCAATTTGATTCCTTAGACTGATTGTTTTGTATTGCTGTTCCAGTTCAAAGCGTACTTAACTATTCAAGCTAAATCTATGTTATTGAACTACAAATATTGTGGCTTGACTATACATACCTGGACGAAAATTAAAATGTAAAAGAACCAACCTTTTTGCTTCTTAATTGCAGTTTCCTCCACAGTTTCCTTGAGCTCAGGTTTTCTCTTTCTTGTCTTTTTATAGAACTCCTCATCCGAGCTCTCACTCAGGTCATCTGAAACATCATCCTCATCATCATGGGGGAAAATACCTGGGCATGCGAGACAAAGGATACACAATTTAAAACAGTCCAAAAGGTTTATTCAAACAGTAAGTGCATTCACAATGTTTAATCTATTTTTCTCAATAGTTCTATTCTTTAAACTCATAGCATTACAGTTTTATTACTGACTAAATGCAGCTTAAACAATCCCATCCATCCCACGTGCATGTTCTCTTACCTTCACTTAAATCACGATATCTTGATTAGAAAGCATGGGAAGAGAGAAAAAATTTAAAAAGTCAGATTTGTAGCTACTTTAAAAACATTAGTTCGTATTTCATCTGGTGACAAATATAGTACAGAAGTAAGCACTTACAATTTCACTAAACTGTACATCTTGGTGCGATTTAAGCTTGGTGTTTTCGAGCTGCTAGACAACTCGAAAAGCCGATCAGCTATCATGCCATAGTCAAACTGCAAGAGGGAAGCACATAATATACATTTGTTGGTTCAAGGTGCTGACAGATGAGTAGTATGAGGAAAACATCTTATATGCCCTCACCTGAAGAACAGGACCAATTTCATCATCCCTCTCCAGATCGTTGTCACTCAAATCTAGATCACAGTCACTTCCTGTGTTACTGCCTTCAGCGTGGGAAGCATCTGGAGAGCAAAGAATGAACAGAATTGAAATGGCCGTACCATAAGGCGTATGCATATTACAAGGATAAAACAAATACTGAAAACAAATCCTGAAAAACACTGAAGTAAAACAGTAAGAGACAAGTCCTTTATAGCACACGAGCAATGGATATTGAATATTTCAAGATCCAGTATATATTCGACTAATTTCCTAATTAAAATGTGCAAGACAAAGCAACCTATTAATTTCTTGAAGAAAAACTAATTTACAAATCAAAACTTCATATGCAAACTAAATGACTAAACAGTCTGAATAATGCCTATTTTAATAAATAAATTTACCTTTATAGCAAGTTCTGTTTATTTAATGTCACATCATTATCAGGCTATTCATAACCAGAGCAATGTTATATCAATCAGACACATTGGGCACAATTTAGAGTAACCAGTTAACCTAATGTGGGAGGGAACTGGAGTAAAGCCATGTGGAGGATATGCAAATTACACTAGCCACTTGGGCCACCGTAGCACCCTTTACCATAGCCAATAAACAGCATGCTACAATGTGCAGTAGGGCTAGGCAATTAAACGAAAAAGAATTCAGAACCTCTAAGCTACATAAGCTTGCCCTTGTTGGTTGAGTTTCAGCAACCAAAAGTAATACCACCATCACTTTCAACAGATTGAGCACAATCATGTTACTGAACATAGACGAATAATTCCGAATTTGAATATGAACATGAAAAGGGGTGCAAACGTGGCCCTCAGAAGCCAAATTTACCCTACATGTGAATCCTCTTAAATATTTGTGGTAATACCTAGAACAATGAGTAAGACTGAGCACTGAATGTTGACGTCACCTACATTCAGAAATTCAGTCCATGCCAAATCAAGCAATTGTTAACCATGCATTTGAAGGTATTTAAAATTATTAGGTACTTTTCAGTAACAAGAGATGTAAGATTACTTAAACTACTTTTTAATAAGTGACTGGGTCAAGCAAATACCTACAATAAAGCTTTCTTTTACTCTTCTTGGGTTCCTTGCCATTTAGCTCATTCTCATCATCCTCTAAACCATGACCAGCATCGAAATCCTTACCTCCTTTCTGCAGTTCTTTCATCAAGTCCTCAATAGCATAGGGAGCTTGATCAACGATGGTTCTGAAGATGTTTTTGCAGATTGATGTCAACAGCAAGCGACTGAAAGAGAATTAACAGATTCAAATGTTTATTACTTTGTATGCAACCTATTCCAAAAGTCCAAAAGACTGCAATCAATTGTTTGTTTTGCAACTGTGTGATTTCTAAAGCATTTAATATTGTTAGAAATTAAAACACATTGGTTCATTTACAGCTGAGTATATGTGAATAACTTACTCTTTGGTTCTGGCTATGGTTTTACAAAAAGGGTCAATGAACTGCAGGTTCTGCTCTGCTGTCAGCTGTAAGAGACATTTACATCAATTTTCAAACAATGCAAAGCAAAACCATGATATTGCATTCTAATTAAGAGGAGTGCAATGGCAATAAAAACTTCACAGAGTCTAATAAAAATGCAACAAGAGAAATCGGTAATAAGTGTACAGGACTAACAGCAATCCTGAATCTCTCCATATCTTTGCTCTGCTGTTTATTATTTACAACCGTTTACTGTCTTTTATGATAACCCATTGACAATTTAATCGAGAATATAACCAAGAAGTCAGTTGGACAGCCAATCTGAGGCGTTATCTTCACCTGGAATTCTACATCTTGCATACTTACAAAACATGGCATAGTCTGTACTGTATCATAGCGGCGCAGATCTTATTGTTTAAAACATACACAATAATAAACACAAAGCTCATCTTATAAAACCCCAAACAGAAAACTGTTTGATGGTGTGGAAGCTGCATATTAAAAATGTAGTGTTCCTCACATTTCCTCTTTTTTTTTCTTTTTTCTTTTTTATTGCAAACAGTATGAACCTGAGACATACATTGCTTCTGCAATTTAGGCCTTCTTTAGCATTACTCTACTGGTTTTCCCCAGTAACCAGACCCACAATGCTCAGACTACACCAGAGGGCAGCAACTTCGTCCCTACTTTGGTTGTCAGGGGACAATGTACCTCCAAGGTTTTCCCGCTGAGGACTGAAGAACCTAGTGACACACTGTATCAGACAAAATAATTGTAGATACATGTTTGTGTTATGCTAGTATATTAAAGTTTCATTATTTTATAACAATGTTATTATTTACTTAGTATTACAATACTGCTCACAAGAATTAGGAAAATAAACTATTCAATAATTAAATATCTCCTAATGTTTGTGAGCAGTGTATTACTACAAACTTAATTCTAATAATTAACAAGCCACCCAAGGGGGATAGATCTGCCTGAGTCTTGGTCCTGCAAATCTCAACGTTTAGGAACGTTTCACTTGCCACTTTCACCCTAGGCTTACTCAATTGGGATTGGCCTTATTAGGTAACATGATGTCGTAAAGGTGCTATGAGAATTCTCCATTGCCAAAGGCGCTATATTTATTAATTTGACTTGACTTGTTTACCTCATTATTACCTGGAAATTGCCCCCTTACTGATTTTAATGTAATGTGTTGGAGGCATGAAGAGGATGTTTATTAACAAATAAAAAGATATAAAAAGATAAAAAAAAGATATTAGATATTAAACATCTTGGGTAAATACAATCTGCAATGAAATAGAAGTCAAAACACTTAATTAAAAAACGCATTGCTTCTCACATTTGCACTGGCCTTACCGTTCCAACTTTTTCCTGATTAGGTGCTGTAACAGTGTTCAAAATATCATGTAATTTAGAGATGATACGAAAAACAGTGAGTAAAAAGCAAAAGCCTTACTCAATGAATGCAGGGCAATAGCTGCTCTGACTAACAAGCCCATGGAGACTTGTTTGCTCTAAGAAGACAGCACTAAAAGAATGTAAAAAAATAAAGAAAAACTATGGAGATCCTTACTGAGCAATTGTGTACTGAATTAGGAACAGTTTTTTTTTAATTGAACGAGTCACGTAGCTCGACTCCTACGTTTAAGCAAGTCAGTCAAGTTCTGAGCAAACAACGAGAGAAGAAACATTCTTTGCTTGAGCTCCGTGTTGGTTGAGAATTGAGGGAACACTACTGATCTGTACTTTAAACAAACCATTTCTTCACCAATAGCTCCTACCTCAGCAGCACCAACACAGGCCAACTCAGTCAGGTAGAGATCCAGGATGTGCAGCATCAGTCCATTTGGTACCTGGCAGGCAATTTGCAGGAGCTGCCTTGTTAAGACCTCCAAGAACAGATTCACCATGCTACAGTAAAGCAAAAGAGATAGGAAAACAGGAGGGAGTACCACATTCCAGTAAATAGATTCATCAATTGAAGCAAAGGACTTGGAGTCCCAGTACTTACCTGGAGTCCCATTCCCTCCTTTTGAGAACCTCAAAGACTTGTTTAAACATGAAGCGGACCAGCTATGAAAATATAAATATTCATCAATTAAAAAGCAAGGAAAACAAAACTAATCCAGTATTCAGCCTTTTAGCCCCAACACTGAAGACTTGTACAGCTACTTTGTGATTTAGTATGGGGATACGTCCCAACAAATCCCCTAATTCTGTAAGTAACTGATGAGTTTAATCAGTTGAATTAATTCAAACTGTCTATAGTATTTATTATATTGTAGCATACATTAAACATGCTTAAAAGACATTAACCTACGGTGAATGATAAACATGAAGCTTATTTTATAAGTGTTGAAAATCTTATTGAATTTATTTAATAAATGCTTTGAAAGTGAAAGACTTTGTATTTGTTACAGCTTTTCCTCACTACATTTCTCAGCACTCCTACATGACTCCGTATGTCACAAGAGATTACAGTAGCATTGTACTGCATATTACTTAACTGGGCAAAACATCTAAATATTAAAAAAGTAGACAGTGGAGCAAAGGTTTCAATTGAGTTTATCATTTAAAGACATACCTGGAAAAATTTATCCATGCGAAGTCTGTCAATGCCATTCCACTCCCTCTTTAGGGTCTGAAGAAAGGTTTCAAAATACAGAAGCTCTATGGTTTGCAAGGAGAAGCAAAATTAAACTTTGCTTTCACACCAGCTTGGACAGCATGATCATTAATACAATACCATATACAGTGGAACCTTAGTTTTTAATCATTAATCTGTGGCTGATTATATTCGAAATTAGCAACAACAGAAGCCATATTTCCCATATTAAGACATCGTAAATCCAACTGCATGTTCCTGGTGCTCAAAATATTAACAAAAACATTTAATAGAGAATAACTATAACTTTATTTCTCATTATTTTCTGTATGTAAACTATAGTTACACAGTAACCACTGACTTGTTTTTATTTTTTTTGTTTTACTAAATACATTTTTTTTTTAATGCATTGGGGTGACGCTCGCTCTATGAGAAACAAAGCCAGAATAAATGACGAATGCATGGTGTAACACTTGGAGTCATCCCCTCTAAATTTTATTCTAACCCAGACAGCAGTGAGCTATGGCAGGCAAAACAGAAGCACGTGGAACAAATGGAGATTTGCTCTCATCTCTCACGGATACTTCACTATGCTGCAGCTTAATTACAACAACGACCATAATCAACTTCTTACAGCTTTTCTAGACGTTCATAAATGAACTTAAGAACCAAAGCTCGGAGGCTTTTTAAAATATTACCTAATATTTGGGAAAAGCCCAATACTCTCCACTGATACACATTCCCCTGCACACACTGAATGTCTCAGAGACAGTAAACATTTACTTGCCATTACAGTGGGTATGTCGATAAAAAACAGGTGGAATAATAACTGGGACAATTTCTCAGGAAAAAATAAACACACTGTATGACAGCAGAAGGCATCTTGCTTATTTTATTTACAGACAGAGCAATATACATATGCCTAAAAAGTCAAACAAAAAAAAAAGTCAGTACATTGTTTCCATTCTTTATAAATTGCCACTTTTTCCATCATTGCACAACATGAAATAACCTAAATGCTATTTACACCGTTCACCCCTATATCCCGCTATACAGTATCACACAAACATGGGGAAAAGAAGTATTTGATACAATGTCAATTTTGCAAGTTCCCACCTACAAAGAATGCCGACGTCTCATTTATCGTAGGTACACTTCAACTGTAAGACAGAATCTAAAAGAGATCCAGAAAAATCACACTATATTTAAATAATTAATTTCCATTTTATTGCATAAAAAACAAATTTGTACCTGTAACCAAACTCGTTATCTGTATAAAAGACACCTGTACACAATCAATCACACTCCAACCCCTCCACATTGCCCAAGACCAAAGAGCTGTCGAAGGCCACCAGGGACATTTTAGACTTTCACGTGGCTGGGGCAGGGCAACAGGTAACAGCTTGGTTAGTAGTCAACAACTTGACGCAATTATTAAAAAACAAGATGCCTGTCAACCTTCCTTGGCCTGGGGCTTTATTCAAGATATCACCTTGTGGGATAAGGATGATTCTGAGAAAGGAGAACCTGGCCAATGACCTGAAGAGAACTGGAACCACAGTCTCAAAGATGACAATTAGTATCACACTATGCCGTCATGGATTACAATACTACAGGTCACGCATGGTCCCCCTTCTCACACCAACAAATGCCCAGGCCAGTTTGAAGTTCGACAATGACCATCTGGATGATCCAGAGGAGGCATGGGAAAAGATAATGTTATCAGACAAGACCAAAATAGAGCTTTTTGGTATGAAATTCACTCACCCTGTTTGGAGAAAGAATTAGGAGTACAACCCTAAGAACATCACCCCAACCATGTATCATGGGTGTGGAAACATCATAGTTTGAAGTGAGGATGGATGGGGTCATGTATCGCAAGACTTTGGACAACAAACTCCTTCCCTCAGTAAGAGCATTGAAGATGGGTTGTGGCTGGGTCTTCCAGCATGACAATGAGCAGACAAAGAAACTATGGATTGGCTCGGTAAGAAGTATGTCAAGGTCCTGGAGTGGACTCCAGACATGAACACAATAGAAAATATTGGGAGGGAGCTGAAACGCAATGTTGCTCCGCAACAGCCCTGAAACATCTGGAGAAGATCTGTATGGAGGAGTGGGAAAAAAGTTCTTTTTTTCTGTCATTTCAAATACTTATTTTATGCAATAAAATGTAAATTCATCATTTCAAAATCGTGATTTTTTTTGTCTCTCACAGTTTAAGTGTACCAACAATAAATATTATAGACCTCTCCATTCTTTGCAGGTGGGAAAACTTGGAAAATCAGCAATATGTCAAATACTTATTTTTCCCCACTGTATGGTTACTGTCTTCTGAAAATAACCCAATACTGCCTTTAAAGTCACAGGAGATACTCGAATTTATGTCCCCCCCCAATGAATCGCAGCGCCCCAGTGCCGACAGCACTCATGGAGCCCTAGGCTACCATCTCCATGCATGACTGTAGGTAAGAGACAGTTACTCTGTTACTTTGTACTCCTCACCACACATGCTGGACACCATCTAAGACAAAAGTTTATCATCAAACCACAGGACATGTTTCCAGTAATCCAAACTCTGCTAAGAAATGTTTGTCTTCAGCAAACTGTTTTCTTAAGCTTTCTTGTGCAGCAGCTTCAGCCTTCCTTCTCAGACTATGGCCATGCAGACTCAGTCAGCGCAGTGTATGGTCTACGCAATGACTGGCTAACACCCAACTTCTTCAAC
Organism: Parotocinclus cesarpintoi; assembly: GCA_034780495.1. Taxonomy (NCBI): domain Eukaryota; kingdom Metazoa; phylum Chordata; class Actinopteri; order Siluriformes; family Loricariidae; genus Parotocinclus; species Parotocinclus cesarpintoi. The sequence goes on from JAUZSV010259429.1 coordinate 11,707, forward strand.
CTCTACAGCCATGCAACAATTCTTCTCTTTTTTGAAGCCAACCTTTGGCTATGACACTGAACACATCAGCTTCTTTGGTCGACCATGTTAAAGCCTGTTCAGAGTGGAACCAGCTCTGGAAAACCACTGTATTAAATTGGCCACCATTCTTCAGCTCAGTTTCAGGTAGTTAGCAATCTTCTTATAGCCTAGGCCATCTTGGTGGAGAGCAATAATTATATTTATCATATTACCCATGAGGTGCCGTGTTGAACTTGCAGTGACCAGTAAATAAGAGAATTGTACCCAAAGCACCAAGTAATATCCCTACTCCTCATTTTTACACCTTGGAAATCTAATAAATCACATCACAGCAGAGAGAGAGACGTTTAAGGTTTTTTTTAAGAAAACCAAAGTCCTAACATTCCAGAAAAGATCCAGCTCTCGGGGAATAAAACACACATTTACATTAGGACCACATCAAATCCAGCATGCTAAAAA